>CAUYRT010078778.1:0-12795 GCA_963574885.1 Lepilemur ruficaudatus
TACCTCAGCCTCCCAAGTAGCTGCGACTACAGGCATGTGCCACCATGCCCGGCTAATTTTTTATATATACTTTTAGTTGGCCAATTAATTTCTTTCTATTTTTGGTAGAGTCGGGTCTTGCTCTTGCTCAGGCTGGTTTTGAACTCCTGACCTTGAGTGATCCTCCCACCTCGGCCTCCCAGAGTGCTAGGATTACAGGCGTGAGCCACCGCACCCAGCCATTGATTTCTTGATTATAGACAATTCCAGGATGACTTATAGTTTCTGTCATGGAATACAGATTGAAGCCCAGATAATGATGAAGGTGAAAGGCAGTGGGGAGATTAATATTTGCTAAGTGGGATAAATATTCTCCATTTCTGAGTTTATGAAACTGAGACATTTGAGGTTAGATGACCCCTTTTAGGTTATACAACTGGTGAATGGATTGGAGGGTCATATTAGAACCTTAGATCCATAGATTCCAAGCTCCAGGGCATTTCCAAGTTGCCTGTTAAAGTCTTTGTTAATCATCAAAGAGTTGATTAAGATCTTTTCCTTGTGGGCTCCTACACAGACATTGGTGGAACAGAATGTGAGGATAATGGAAAGAAACACTGAGTCTTTTTACTGGTCTTCCCCACTCACATTCCATGATTCTTTAGTCTACTGTGATTTTTACCATGTGTTAAATGTTTTTTATGTCAGATTCTTCTGGCGGAAGGTTCCTGAGAGACCAGAGACAAGTGTTAGTTTGATTTCCTCCTTATGGCCAACCTTGCCACATGGCATTCAAGCTGCTTATGAAATTGAAGCCAGAAATCAAGTTTTTCTTTTTAAAGGTAATTCCAATGCATAGTTTTGCCATTGAGTCTACTTCAAGGAAGAGAACTATTACTAGTTTTAATAGACCTTGATCAAAAAAAAAATTCTCTGGATTTTATTAATGGTGGCTCTGAACTGTAAGCTAAAATAGCCTGAATACCTTGGTAGTGCATACAAATTTTTGGAAAGTTTTTAAAATATAAGATGGTAATATTTGTGAAAAAACATGGAACCATAGGAGATAGACCATGTGTAGGAACAACAAGCAATACATTTTAGAACTATGGGATGGGGATGGTATTGTTGGTATTGTTTGTAGTAAGTCAGTATTTTTATTACTCTTTCTGTACAATCCCAATGTATCCTTTTTCTTTGTCTTCACAGATGACAAGTACTGGCTACTTAGAAGTTTAAGACAACAGCCAAATTATCCCAAGAGCATACATTCTCTGGGTTTCCCGGACTCTGTGAAAAAAATCGATGCAGCTGTTTTTAACCCACATCTTCATAAGACCTACTTTTTTGTAGATGACCAATATTGGAGGTGAGCTTTAATGGTTGGTGATTTGACCCCTAATTGGTTTGCAAAATAGGCAAGGAATGGGGTTTTCCAGAAGGTAGTTTTTCAGTGCAAGTTCCCAAAGATCCTTCACCTTTCTGGGAGGGGGATCAAGAGAATACAGGACTGAAATAGTTATTATCAATTTAGTTTTTTTCTCTGTAATATTGATTTCTGATATATGACATATTACATTTTTTATGTGTGTGTGTGTGAACTCTTTAAACAAAATGTCATGTCATTAATCATAGTGGAAACACATTGAAAAATAGTGTGATAGATATATGAGACCTAGTGCGTAGTCTATAGTCAGTTTGGAGGGTGTATGGATTTCCAGGCTCCTTTCCATAATCATGATCACTGGACCAAAAGACAAAATGAGGAAACCATTCTCCGAGTGACAGGAGCAATCCTGCAAGTACTTCCCCAATAGGCAATCAGTTAGTCCAGGAACGACAGGAGCTCAGCTGAGTGTCTGTCTCTTGCCTCAAGTGGCTACATTTTGAAGGAGGACAGTTCCTCTATACCTTCTTCTGAGCAAACCAGTCACTTCCCATATTGCTTGTATGGCTGACATGAGGCATAATAGAAAGAGTTGGGAAGGTTATATTATAACCACTATTCTTTTCCTTATACATTTAAAATTCAACATTTAATTCTGATTGGATACCATATACTTATGACTTGAATTCATCCACCAACTCTTACTACTGTTTTGAGACACAAAACTTTTGATTTTAGCAAATAAGACTTTCTGAAGAGCTCACAAATGAGCATAGTTTGTTATAGCTTATCATTATTAACATTAATATTTCAACTCTGACCAGTGGCTCTATTTTGTTTTCTGCTTCCATGTAGTCTAAGATTTTTCTTTCCCTTAAAGACCAGTGCTGAGCAAGCAATAAAAACTTGGAGAACTAAAATGAATTAAAAATAAGATAAGTGGATTCCATCACCACTTGGAAGTTTAGAGAGAAACACAACTCTTTTTTTTTTTTTTTTCACTTGCTAGTGAAAGAGAATTTAGGGGAGAAACTTGGACCTGCCTGTACAGCCTGGAAGTAAAAGAGCTTATTTTCAATTTGTCTCTGATATGTATGTTTAAAACCCTTTGGTTTCCTGGCTCTTAAAATTGTTGGCCCATCTATTATCTTCTGGGGGGAAATGGTTGTTTTTGGCTGCATGAAAACCTTCAAAAAGAAGGCAATGACAGGCAGCTAAATAATTGGTCAGTGGGGAATGTACCAAATCCCCTAGGATGCCAGGCTCTGTAAGGCAGGATGAAGCACTGGTGGAAGCATTATGGGTGGTGGGGAAAAGGCTTACCCAGAGTCAGGAAGCATAGGTTTTGAATCCTCCAGGAAATCAGAAATCAGTGAACTGTTTAGTCCTTGGTTTTCTTCATCATTTTCTTCATCATCCTTCAGGAGAGAAGAAGGTGGGTTCATGGTTCAAGTCATGGAATCTGTTTTCTGACCAACTTCCTGCTGGTTATTTCTTTGCTCAGGTATGATGAGAGGAGACAATCCATGGATTATGGTTATCCCAAATTTATTACCAAACAGTTCCCAGGAATTGGGCCTAAAATTGATGCAGTCTTCTATTCTAAAAATGGTAAGTAGATTAGGAAACCGTGAAGAGACTGGAAATTCCATTTTTCAACAAGGTCAGAGAATGAGGTTCCATGTTGGAAAGGGACAGGACTCTGCAGTTCTCCTCAGGGCCACCGAGAGAAAACGCACCCTGTGCTTGGCTCCAAAAGGCAGGCTAGAATACGCAGGGCTGGGGCACTGATGGTGCATTCCTGGGATAGTCTGGCAGGCACTGGGAATGTGATCGCTGCTTTGTCCCATGTGCCTGAGTCTGTGGCATTTCCTTTAACATATCAACTGCATAGTATGTGCAAGTGTGCACATGGCAGTCAAGACTCAGGCGAGCCTGGAGGCTCATTCTTTCCTGTACCTTTTGCGTTGGAACTTTCTTTCAGCCCCTTCTGCCCCCATAGGCCCTCATGGACTGGGACTGAGGATGGAGGACAGAAGACTGGGTTTGTGTTATGTGTCTTCAAGCAAAGTCAGCCTAAGCAATTGGTCACTGGGCCAAGATTTTTTGTTTTCATTTTTCCCCCAGTGTCTTTTTTCCTCTATCAAGCCCCCTGTGTTCCCTACTCAAGCCCAATATCCTCTCTCTTGAGTTATCCACTTGGAGAGAGACTTGCTGTAGGTGGATAGCTAGGGGCAAGATACACAGCCAAAGGGTCCCCAACATTTATATTTTCAAATCACATCTCATCTAGTCTAGATAATGTATAAAAGCAGATTTATGTTTTTATGTTTAATTCTCAGAAGAGAATTAAATGATTTAATTTGTTTTCATTTGCAGGACACTACTATTTCTTCCAAGGATCTAACCAATTTGAATATGATTCCATACACCTTCATATCACCAAAAAGCTGAAAAGCAATAGCTGGTTTGATTGTTATAAATAGTGTAATTAATGGTGCTTGTCAGTTCACTTCAGTTTAATAAATATTTATTTAGCATGCTTGCTATGTGTTCAGTGTACCACTATGTAGTGATGTGTGTCATAAAATTAGATAAAATCTACAGGCCATAAGTAAAAGATTATATAAATGAAATGTTTTTTGATTTTGGAAATCCTGGTTGTCGATTTTGCTTGACTTCACTATTAAGTTTGAAAATAGATACCTTCAAGGACCAAGAGAACACTTTTTGGAGAATGCTCTGTAAGTTGTTTCCTAACATCCTAGGACTGAGAAATTATAATTACTTCTCCAGCTTAACTAAAATTAAGTATATGTATTTTTGCTCAAATAAAAACTTTGAAAGAAAGTATTTGTTTCCTATTTTTTTTCTTGAAAAACAGAATGCATACTTTGAAAATAACTCTGGAGCCACTCTTAAATAAAATACATCTGTCTGTGACTGCACCAAGGAGTAAACAGAAATATGGTAACTAGGAAAAGAAAAAGCAAGATTTCTTTCAGTCACTGGCATAAGGCTACCTGAATCCTCGGTCCAGATAGGAAAGCGTTCTCCAGGCTGCACATGACCCCCAGGGGTACATACGGTGCATGGCTACGAGACTGGAGAGGAGAAAGGATGAAACGGGAACTTCTCATTATGGTAAAATTCAGTCAGGTGTCATAGTGTGAGCCATGTAATTGCCGTGTAAGCTTGACAAGTGATTAAATCTAAGCTTCCTTAAGTTTAGGAGGAAATATGAGTGGTACCCGCTTCATAGGTTTATTGTGAAAAGCAACACAATGCATGGTGAGCGCAGCATGAATTTTTTCCACTACCCTGACACACAGTCCTCCTGTCTTCTGGGTTGTATACACTGTAGAGTTCTCACTAACAGCTTATGGGTTTGTAGGATGCTTCTAGTTTTCAACTTATTGGCGGAACATTGCTGATTGATATAACTCAAGTTCTAAGAAATGGTCAAGTGCATTTCAAGTCAGATGATCGTTTTTGACTCAATGGAATGAGCTGAAACCAAGGGAAATATGAGTCTTAGAAAGTAGATGGGGGTGGAACTCTTTGTCCTTCATGTCTTAGATGCATTCTCAGCTCAAGTATGTGTTCCTTCATTATAGTAATCCTAGACTTGTCTTTGTAAGGGGTAGGGTCAACTGGCCACTAGGAAAAACATTAGTCTCTATAGGTAACTAGATACAAGATTTCCTTCAAAAGAAGAAACTTTCCTACAGGATCAGCATTAAAATAAAATTGAATGATATCTGGGTTGAGTTGTCTTTGGCCTTAGGTAATTCAGAAGGAAGCACTTTCTCCTAAATGATGACTGAATAAGAATAAAAGCCCAGAGCACACCTCTGTCACTACCATGAACGTTCATGGAAATTCCTGCAAAGACTTAACGTATGGCCCATTCCTCCCTTTGTCTCCATCTGTGTCATATTTTAAAATTTTGTTAAACAGATCCTTATAATGTTAACCATGTGCCAGGCACTGTTCTAACTGCTGCATATGCACAAAAAATAAAATAAAAATAGCTTTTTAAATCCTTATTATAAGCATGAGGTAAATACTATCATTCTCATTTTTCAGATGAGAAAACTGAACCACCAAGAGTTTAACTTGCCCAAGGTCAACTTGCCTTGATGCTGTGGTCCAAAGACAGGTGGTCTGATCCTAGAATCTATGTTATGAACTATCACAAAATTTTGCCTTTCAGATTTATAAAGTGGAAAAAACTCAACTAAAGTCAAAACTGACATTTCACTTTTTAAAGCTTTGCATTTTTACTTGACTTTTCAATTAAAGTCTTTAAAATATCTTAAGAGTTCTGAGTGTGTCAGTATGGGGAATATCATTTTTTCTCTGGGAAATGGAACAGTCGGACTAGTTTGTTCTCTTTCTAGGGTTTGTGGCAGGAGGTTTAGGTGTAATTTCCCTGCTTTGCTGATTGCTCAAGATTTAGTATTGCCAAGATCCTTCTGATAAAAGAATCTGCCCTTGGGGGATGTTTGTTCTTGGCTAGCTGCTCTCTCATTCTTAATCTGGTTTCAGTTTAGTGTGTGTGTGTGTGTGTGTGTGTGTGTGTGTGTGTGTGTGTGAATGCGCACACACGCACAAGTACAGGGGAGATAGAAAAGCCTCGGAGATTTCCATTAACTCCTACAAACCCAACAATACATTGAAAAGCAGTTTTTATTAAGACTGAATTTGTTTTATGGTGAAAAGCTCCTTCAGAATATATCACCTGCTATATTGCAGGGAGTGAAGATGTGACCTGTCTCTTCACCTGTTGCAAATATTAGGTCATTACATATGAAATGTTTGATTTCAAATCAAAAGTTTAGTTTATTATATCTCAAACAAGAAACAGTACAATTAATCAAAGTACGCACCTTTTGACACACTATCGACACAGTTTTGCCATCTTAAGGATAGCTTGTTTATGCCAGCACGGCAGAAGCCTGGAGAGTGAGTGGTGGTGAAATCACAAAAGGCGTTTTCCACAACTTGTTGAGAATTGAATATTTTTCCTTGCAGGAAGTGGTCCAAAGCCTGGAAGAAGTGGTAGTCAGTTGGTGCCGGGTCTGGTTAATATGGTGAATGACAAGAGTTTCCAAGTCCAGCTTCTGTAGTTTGAGCAGCATTGTTTTTTGCAACATGTGGTCTTGCAAGAGGATTAGCCTGTATCTATTGATCAATCTCAGCTGCTTAATCACAAGCATCCTCATCATTTCATCCAGTTGGTTGCAGTAGACATGGGCTGTAATCAACTGACCAGGTTTCATGAAGCTGTAGTGGATAATACCAGCGCTGGACCACCAAACAGACAGCATTAGCTTTTTTTTTTTATGAATATTTGGTTTTGGACTGTGCTTTGGCACTTCATCTTTATCCAACCATTGTGCAGAATGCTTGAAATTGTCAAAAAGAATCTATTTTTCATCACATGTAACAGTGTGGTATAGAAATGGTTTGCCTTTGTGTTGTGACAGCAAAGAAAGACAAAGTTTCAGACAGTATCTCTTGTGACACTAGTTTAATTCATGTGGTGCCCATCTGTCCAGCTTCTTTACCTTGCCAATTTGTTTCAAGTGGTCCAATATTGTTGGAATAATAATGTCAAACCTTGCTGCTAATTCATGCGTAGATTGAGATGGATTCGCTTCCACGACAACTTTCAGCTCATCATTATCCACCTTGGTCTCAGGCTGCCCACGAGGCTCACTTTCAAAATGAAAATCACCAGAATGGAACCTCTCAAACTATCGATATACTGTGTGTTCATCAGCCACATCCTTCCCAAACACTTCGATGATATTTCTGTCTGAACTGCATTGGTTCCATGATGGAACTCATATTTGAAAATAACACGAATTTTTGATTTATCCATGGTTTCACAAAAATTGCTCTAAAAAATGTGAAAGATGATCACAAGCCAAAACATATATTTAAACGACTGAGGATGTACCTTCACAATAGGAAAAAAAAACCCAAGAAGTGTCAAAGTGAAATGTCAGAGATATCAACTGTCAAACTTATTGCTTAAGGAAATTGAATATTTCATACTTAATGGCTCAATATCTTGAAAGGCAGAGTTCTGGGCAGTGACTGGTTGTACAAAGTCCATGATATTGACAAGCGAGAAAATCTGCTCAGTAACTCACTGTGTGACCTTAGGTAAGTTAGTTGACCTTTTCGAATCTCAGGAAAAATAATATCTGCCTCTTAGGTTGGTCTGAGAATTAACATTGGTGAAGACTCTGACACTTAGTAGGTGCTCAGCTGAAGCTTGTTTCTTCTCATCTCAACTTCCCTGACCCAGAATTTCCCGATTTTGCTGCCGTCCTCCTGTATAGGTGAATCCATACCGTAATAACCACTCTGAATTGTGGAGAAGGTAGAGAACCCATGTGGTCACTATCCCCTTATTTCCTTCAGTCTCAACTACTAAAAATGATCCAAAATTAGAAATACTGTCACCTAATTTTTTGCACCATTCTAGATATCTAAGTGTTATGAATAATAATGTTTATTATATTCCTAGAAGTTTATATGTAATTTCTGTTACATACAGCAAGCTCTTAGGATAGACATTGTTATTGCCATTTTAAGACTGAAGAAAAAGGGGCATAGAGAAGATAAGAAATTTCTTTGGTGTCACAGAGCTGGTAAGTACTGAAACTGGGATTCTAACTGGAGGCTGTTTAACCTCAGAACTCATGTTCTTTCTACCATATCACTTTGATTCTTTTGGCTGATAATCTTTTAACTAACAAGAAGTATGATCTCACACTGTTTGACCCAATTGTTAGACACAAAATGGTTAACACATTATCAACACCAAAAATCCTGCTCCTCTTCTGTACTTTTTGGAGCAGTCAAGTTGCCATAAAAATATCTTCAGGAAGATGTGTACGTAAGTGAGGTTTGAAGAAAAGTTTTTCCACTCATGCTCTAAATTCATGACTTTGAACATCATGTTCCTATCCTGTAATTAAATAAAATATGACTTTGAAAAGCAAAAAGGATTGTGAAATTTGTTTCAAACCACAAAGGTACCAGATCGTGTGTGTACGCTTAAAACGTAGCTTAGAGCTGGATTTTGTTGACAAATGCTTAGGAATTCACAGCCAGCAAGATTTTGTTTATTTTCCCCAGGATTTGGAACATTCACCAACCTTTGTGAGTAAGGAGGCTTCGTGTATAATATTTTTGAATCTGAGTGACACACAGTGACTGCTCACGGATGTGTGTCCTAACTGCGTCACATCTGGGCAGCACGAGTGGAAGACGATGGGCGGGAAAGACCGGGCTTAAAAAGGGGGCTGGGGAAGTCACGAAAGGTACCCAAAAAACTGATGACTAATTATCCAACAGACACTAGGTTAAGAGGTATGTCCAGCGTTTACTATCTGTGTGGACTCGAACAAACATTTAACTTTTTCTGAGCTTCAATTTCTTTATCTGTGAAATGGAGACACTAATCTTTACCTTAGTGACAACATGGGTGTAAAGATTAGACATATTGGACACATAGTAGATGATCACTATAGCGTGGTTTTACCCTTTCTTAAAGGACAGTTCTGTACTTATAGCTGTTTGATCACATTACACACTGAGAAAATGCCAAGTCATTAATTACCTAAAACTGAATAGAATGATGAAAATTCAGAATTCTGATTTCCTTCTGCCCCTAGAATGGTTTGAACGAATAAGCTGGCACACCGGCACTAGCTCTGCGGGGCTGTGTGAGTTAGCTCTGCCTTGGTATATATCCAACCCTAATTTGAGCTGTTACTAGAACACAAACTTTCATTCTGTCATGCTTACATAATGTGACCCATCCTTTGGATGTGTCAACATTAACGAAGTCATGACTCAAAAGAAGGTGAGGTGTCTCTGAGCTGTGGCAAAGCAGTGCCTAGGACCATTGCCACAGATTTGTCAGGGCAATGAGCATGGCTGGTTACAGGTCTTTGAAGAAACCCAGCCCTCAGAAGTAAGCACTTATGAATTCCAGAGTTTAAGCAAAAACTTCGTGGGTAGCACAAGAAGAGGTCATCTAGCCAAGGAAATACCCAGGACTTTTCAGCCATTACAGAGGTGCATGAGCCATGGAGTTGAGAGACAGTTTTTCCAGGGAGAGACTGAATGTACAAATGGACAATGGCCAGATCGCATATGTACATGGAACTCTGACCCACAACCTGAATGAACCTGCCCAGGAAACCAATCCTATTATCTGTAATAAATAGCTGAAGAAGCCAGCCTGCTGTACGTCAGGTTTGCAGAGGGCCAGATTGTTATCTCTAGTGACAAACCAAGAAGCTAAACAGTACTTTCTATCACAATTGACCCCAAATGGCCAGGAGTTGATTAATAACTGATAGCATCTCTAATTTTTGTACCTATTTCCTACTTAGGACCAATCAGAGAAAGATATGCACCCCAGTCAGTCCCATAGGATGCCCACGCTAGCCTGCCAGCAGCTTCCCCGTGTGTCAACAGCCTCACTCTTTTCTCTTTTTTTCCCACTATAAAGCTTTCCCAGTTCTCTGTCTGCCTTTGAGTCTCTGCCAAAACATAAAGGGCAGTGGCTGACTCGCTTGCTACAGCAAGCTCTGAATAGATATCCTTTGCTTTTCCTCCTTTGGTTGGTCTTTGTTTATTTCCATACCAGGCAAGTCACAAAGCAAGGAGCCCAACCTTAACTGCAGACTGGCTGGTTTTGATTCTTCCCAATTTATAAGACTCAGTGTCATGCCATCCCTTTCTCATCCTGCTTGTTTATTTTTGTTGGTATCATCGCTTTCCTTTCTCAATTCTTTTTACTTCTACCTTCAATCATGGAGGTTGCCTTTGTACCTTACTTGGATGATTCTAATTTACCTGCTAAACTAGTCAACTTCGCTTTCTTCACTTCCTAGTCTGCCTCAATCACTGCTATCAGATAAATCTCACAGAGGCACAGTTCTGATGTCACTTATCTGACCAAGAGCACTAAATGGGAAAATTGTCAGTCTAAAAAGACAATTGCCTAGTAGCCACTGAAGCAACCTTTTGCAAGTGTGCGCTAGAACCCATAAAATGAATAGGAAAGCAAGCTTGTTTTAGAATGAATTTGTCTACTCTTTATAGGAACAATGAAGTTGCATCGGAAAAAAAATTGAGAGGTCTGTCTATGTTTGCCTTATGAAATCTCAGAAACTTCTGGTCATCTGAAAGAACTAGAAAGATATTTTGCTCCTCACAGGGCCTCCGATATGCATTTTTCTATCAACTAGAAAACACTGAAGCTGTATCTCTACTGGACAGGTACTGATTTTGTTTTTTGTGTTTTTTGAGACAGGTTCTTGCTCTGTTGCCTGGACTAGAGTGCAGTGGCATCATCATAGCTTGCTGCAACCTCAGACTCCTGGGCTTGAGTGATCCTCTTGCCTCAGTCTCCCAAGTAGCTGGGACTGCAGGCGTGCGCCACTACACCCAACTAATTTTCTTATTTTTTGAGAAGAAGTCTCACTATGTTGCCCAGGCTGGTCTCCAACTCCTGGCCTCAAGAGGATCACGGCCTCCCAAAGTGCTAAGATTACAGGTGAGAGCCACTGCACCCTGCCCGTGTGTTGATTTTGAAAAGAGGAAAAAAGATTGTGACCTGAGAGTTTCATACCCACGTAAGATATCTCCCATAGCAGACATTAACAAAAGACTTGCTCGGACATGCTGGAATCAATAAATTTCACTTCTGAGCCACCTTTGGAAAAAAATTACATAAGGACGTAACAGTTGCCAGCTAACTAAAAATGAACAGCTCCAGAATGCATGGTTCAGGCTGTGAAAGCCTTAACAGAGCTGCTTTTACTCAGTTTGTTTGACAAAGTCCATTTTCTGATTGAAACATGACTTGTCAGGTGGAGGTAAGCTTGGTCCATAATGTTTCTCATACCTGTTCTCCTGCTTCCACTCTAATCCTCATATGAGAAAAAGTGTTTCTCAAGCAACATTTTTTACCCCACAATCAAACGGAATATACTGCCTATGGGAGCACCACTGAAAACTTTAAGTTATGTTATTCTGTTTTGCACAATTGGAATATTTGTGCCAAGAGTGTTACAAAATGCTCATTCCCTCCATAAAATCAGAGTTGCCTGGAGTCACATAAAAGCCATTGTCATTGCCAAGGAATTTGAATGATGGATTTCAACATTTTTACCACTCATGTTGAGTGATCTGAGTCATTATGCTTTTACAAACGAAGACAGACCGAGGCATCCATGTGCAGAAATTACCTGTGCCTAATCCCTTTTCTGTTCTGGTTCCCCCTTCCAACTAGAATGTTTGAAATTGTCTGTGGCAAATAGGCATAAACATCAGAATATATGGTCTGATTTCAACTGTGAAAAATGTATGTGAAAAAACCTATAAGCAACAGGTTTTATACTGCAATTTAAATAGAACATATTGCCTTCTTAGTCCTTCTGTCTGGCTGGTGAGATTCAAAATTGTGGGAAAAAATAAGTGAAATTTTATAAATGTCCACTATCAGCATGACATAAAAAAGAATACACAGGAATTAAAAAATGAGAGGAAAGTACATAGTTAATAGAATTGATAGTGTTATTCTACTTGTGACAAGACTGTACATGATTAATTTTCTTCTTTCTATTTTTTGTACATTTAAAATTTTCTATAATAAACATATGGAGCTTTACTTAAAATGTTTGGTAGACATATGGCTTTCCACCAACAATGGAATAAACTCTAAGCACCTTAGCTGCAGACTAATGGTCTATGATTGGGCTCCAGCCTATCTTCCCACAACTTTATTTTTCATTTTTTCATTACTACCCTTCCTACACCTTCTATTTCAATAAAAAGTAACTCTTTCACATTTTCTATATACACTCTGCATAGTTGTTTGTTCTGTTCCTGAATTTCTCTCCGTGTCCAAATCATTCCAGGCTCACTTTCTCTGCTGCTTTACCTCTGGGTTTTTATAAAGTAAACACCTAAAGTAATCACCTTGTGCTTAATTCCTATACAATTTTTTACTTTATTTCTTATAGAATTAATTATGTAGGGATCATCTCCTCTACTAGATTACAACCTTCCTTTTATCGTTCCTTCATTCCTTTGCTCCCTCCTTCTTCTTTTTTGTTTTCAAATGGCTAATTCGGTGGCCTGGTTTTTCTAAATTTCTCTTTTAAATCTTATCTGCAAATCTACACTTTTAGTTTGGGTATTCTGAAGTACTTATGACTCAGACACTTGGTGAATGAACGTATAGCTGAAAGAATGATTGTATCAGCTGGCGGTAGCAAGGATCTTACGTTATCACGTCTGATTAGTCGTGGAGAAACATGGAAAGACAAACGTGAAAATGATCAGATAGAATGTCCCTTGGATTAACTACCAGCTTTCGAATCCAAGTT
>CAUYRT010078780.1:0-16007 GCA_963574885.1 Lepilemur ruficaudatus
TATTTTTTATTTTTTGAGACAGAGTCTCACTCTGTTACCCGGGCTAGAGTGCCATGGCATCAGCCTAGCTCACAGCAACCTCAAACTCCTGGGCTCAGGTGATCCTCCTGCCTCAGCCTCCCGAGTAGCTGGGACTACAGGTATGCGCCACCATGCCCGGCTAATTTTTTCTATATATTTCTAGCTAGCCAATTAATTTCTTTCTATTTTTAGTAGAGACGGGGTCTCACTCTTGCTCAGGCTGGTTTTTAACTCCTGACCTTGAGCGATCTGCCTGGCCATATGTTAATATTTTTTAAAAGACATTTCTTTTATGCAGTAGTAACCAAAAGCCCAGAAGTTGCCTGTTAGAAAAGGACAAACTATCAGAAAACCAAGCAAAGTATGGACCCTTGATTATTCTAAACAGCCAGCTCATTTATTACATCTTTACTCAGAGAAGATAATAAATTAATTATAACCTATTTTCATAGGGCTTTCCTCCATCTACAGAAGTATTTTTAGGTCACAAAAACATAGTATTAAAAGACAGCATTGGGAATTAGAGACAAGGCAGCAAGAAAGGAGCAATTATTGAAGAGACAGACAGAATTCACAGAGAGAAGACTTAGAAAGTCAAGAGATATAAACTACAGAGTAGTAGGGGGAGGCCTGGAGTGGGAGGAGGGCAGACAGTAGCCTTGAGAGAACATCGGCTGACTGGAGATGGAGACGTAGCTGGAGCAAAGGGGATTTGGCCTGTTCTGACCAGCCTGACTATAATATTTTCAAAAAATGTAACTTTATCATGCTTCAGAGACAGTTGAATATAGCACTTTATTTAGTTCTTTATTCTTTATATAGTTGTAGAGAAGCCAAATACAATAAATAATAGCAAAAAGTCTGGGGAAATAGAAACCTTACTTTGGACAGAAATAACCATTACTTTAGAAATATTGAAGAAACATAGATCAGGTACTGTATATTTTATGATGGCTAAAGTAAATTTTTTTTTGCAAATGAGACTTTACTTAAAAAACATAATTCTTAATTATCAAAGCAAGTATAAGAATAGGCACCAAGCATGCATGGGACAAGTTACCAAGAGAATAATCAGTATTGCAGACTCAAGGGAAGGGAGAGCCAAGGAAGTGCCTAAAACCAAGTGGTTAAGTGGAGGAGGAGGAGGAAGGAGAGAAGGCAAAGGAAGGAATGCTCAATTAGTGCTACAAGTTGCCTTCACTCTTCTCCAGGATATGTAGTGTGTGGATCAAAGAACTCCCACATCAGATCGCCAGTGATGTGGTTCTAGTCTTTGCCCCTAAAAACATGTTTTATATTTTGCTACAGGAGTTTTATTTATTCTAAAACATTGATTTGAAAATGAGCATTGCTACTCTTTACATACACTACCATCTGTAAATAGGCTTAATAAGATGATTACTTGCCATCGAGGAGTAAAAGAATAATTACTGCAGCCAAATGAACATAACCCAGGGCAATCTCAGCTCTGTCAATGTTGTACTTAGGTCAGTTTTAAAAGTGTGTTCATTGTTTAAAAAATGAAACAACTGTAACTTCTGAAAACAATTGGTGATATGACATAGTACAGATATTTCCTTACTGAAATAATCAGATACGTCCTCATTTTTATTACAATAGGGGAAAGCATAACTATAAATATTTATTTTTGAAGATACTTACAGATTACTACTATAAATGTACAACTGAGAAGTTCAGCCTAAAATGGATCTGAGCTTTGATACACACATGCTTAAGTCATTCTCTAGCTGAACAATCTTCAACCCTTCTCTATTGCCTACTGACTTAAACATATTTCAATCTAGTATTCAAAGCACTTCACAGTATGTACTCCACCCATCAGTCTCCATGCAGTTGATTATCAATTTTTTCTAATTTTTTTGAAGTGTATGTTGTATACATCTTATCTTTTCTATTTCTAGGAACAGAAATAGGAATTCCTATGAATTAAGGAATCCATTGATTAATTCTTACAGCAAGTATTCATTCAGCATCAAATTCCACTGTGTGTGCTTAGTACTTTCCCAAGGTTTTATCATCTCAGACTTAGAATACTGTTACGGTATCTGTATCAGTGAAGACTGTGTTTGGCTTTATGTAATAGTAAGCCAAATATTTGTGGCTTAACAATTTAGGTCTGTTTTTCTCACATAACCTAAAGCCAGGACTGGTGCAAAAGCTGCATGATGTCACTCACATCTCAGAACCATTTTATCTATCCACTTCGCTATCCTTAGGTGTGGCTTTTGTTCTCATGTTTGTTATATGGTCACAAGTGGCCAGTCACCTCCACTGTTGTTATTCCAAGGAGGAGAAGAAAGAAAATAAAGGCATTCCCTAAAATCTCTAGAACACTTCTCCTTATAACTCAGTAACCTGAACTGTGTCAAGGGAGTCAGATGTCATCAATAATTTCTCTCTCAATTTTGCTCATTTCTGTGCATTTGCCTCCTCCTCTCTCTCACACACATGGACAGGTTTTCTTTGTATGACAGTGATAAGAAAAGAAGGGTGGAACATGGTCAACGAAAGTTTCAGTATTACAAGTGAACTTATTTATCTGCAGGGAAGAGAGTTTATCTTTCGTTGTCACACGAAACACTTCCATTGCTTGAGTCTACATCTCTCAGCATCACTTGCAGCTGGGTGAAACCACATGGCTATGTTCTGACCAGTGGATTGTGAGAATAACTGATGTATGCAATTTCAGGGTTTCTCCTTATAGGGAGGGGTGTGCTCCCTTCTTCTCCTTTCATTTCCCCCTTCCTCTAACCTGCTGTTTAGAACACAGACGTGGTAAGCCATCTTGTACCAAGCAAGTGAAATAACTTAGAGAAGATAAATTAACAACAGGAGAGGAGACTAGGTCTCTGAATGACCGTAGGGAGTAGAGCCACCAACCCAGTCTTAGACCTAAGGGCTGTTACCTGAGAAATAAATGAACTTCTATCTATTTTTGACTTTCTGCGACCTGCAGCTGAAACAGTCACTGAGAGGTTATAACCATTTTGCCATAATAGACTTCTCTATTATCTACTGTCATCTTGTTTCCTAAGTGTATGTATCTGTCCTTAATCCTAAGCACCACATCTTAGCTACTCTAGGCTCCAGTTAGAGTGTTAACATAACCCAAAACATGACTGTTTTTGTTTTTGCTTTTTTCTTTTCTAAAGTACAGCAAAATTCTTTTCAGAGAAGATACTTTAGGGCAGTAGCTTAACTCTTACCTACTCAACCCTCAGAATTTTGCAAAGGTGTCTGAAGTGTCATTGTAGCAGGTTATATAGTGAACACTCTGGTCCAGTGAAAGAAGGCTCTGATTCTTCCACATTCTTGCCAAAAATTATTTGACTTTTTATTATAGCCATTTTAGTGGGTGTGGTATTTCCTTGTAGTTTTGATTTTGCATTTCCTAGATAATGATATTGAGAAACTTTTATGTGCTTATTGGCCTTTTTCTCCATTACCTTTGGAGATATGTTTATTCAGCTCCTTTGAGCCCATTTTTTAATTGGGCTGTCTTTTTATTATTGAGCTGTAGGCATTCTTTACATATTCTAGATAGTCTCTTATCAGTTATGATTTGCAAATATTTTCTCCCATTCTGTGGTTATGTTTTCACTTTCTTGGTGATGTTTGAGATACAAAACTTTTAAAATTTTATAAAGTCCAATTTGTCTATTTTTTTCCCTTGGGATTTGATGTCATATCTAAAACACCACTGCCTAATCAAAGATTGTGAAGATTTACATCTATAGTTTCTTCAGAGTTTTTATAGTGTTAGCTCTTATACTTAGGTCTTTGCTCTATTTTGAAATATACATGGTATGAGTTAGGTATCTTTTTTCACTCTTTTGCATGTAAATATGCAGTTGTCTGAGCATCGTTCCTTGAAAAGACTACTCTTTTCTCCCTGAATGATCTAAACTACCTTGTCAAAAATCAATTGACTATAAATGGGAAGGTCAGCAGCTGGACTCTTGATACTTTTTCATAGATCTGTATGTCTGTCCTTATGCCAACACCACACTGTCTTGATTACTGTTGCTTTTTCTTACACCAAGAAGTCTAAGGCTTCCAACTTTGTTCTTCTTTTTCAAGACTGTTTTTGGCTATTTTGGGTCTCGTGCACTTCACTATGAATTTTAGAATCAGTATGTCAATTTATACAAAGAGGTCGGCTGGATTCTGTTGGTATTTCACTAAGTCTGTTGTAAGGGAAAATGTATTTGTATAGGCAACAGGTGTCTTAGGCCAAACTAAGATGACTGCCACTACTAAGGTGACTGTCACAGAGTTTCTTCTGACCTAGCCCCTTCTGGCTAGCCAGCCTTCAGGGGAGGCATGAGTCAGCATATTTATGTAACCACAGTGTTATCTCCTATGTGAACCCATGTGATCACGCTTTCCCATGGCATGTTGCCACTATTGTTCAGAGCCATATATAAGTGCTCGCCATGTTCTTGGCCATGCTTTTCACTGTTGCTGTATTCCCCCGACAATAAAGAGCATATGTTACCTTTCTGCTGCCACTCACCTTTTCTTCCAATTCTCGAAGCTTGTGCCGGAGCGCTTGCTAGCCACAGAACATGCTTCTCACATTTGTAGATCAATTTTTGGGGTACTGCCATCCTGACAATATTAAGTCTTTTGACCCATGAATGTCTTTCCATTTATTTAGATCTTTTAAATTTTCTCTCAACGTTTTGTGGTTTTCAGAGTGTAAATTTTGCACCTCATTTGTTAAATTGTATTCCTAAGTATTTTATCCTTTTGATGCTATTTTAAATGGAATTGGTAATTTCATTTTTGAATTGTTCAAGTATAAACAAATACAACTGATTTCTGTATACTCATCTTGTATCCTGAAACCCTGCTGAGCTCATTTATTAGTTCTACAAGTTTTTTAGTGGATTCTTTTGGATTTTCTCAATATAAAGCCATGTTCTCTGCAAATATAGTTTTACTTCTTATTTTCCAACTTGAATGTCTTTTAATTCTTTTTCTTGCCTAATTGCTCTGGCTAGAACATCCAGTACAATGTTAAATAGAAGTGAGAAAAGCAAACATCTTGGTCTTATTCTTGATTGTAGAGGGAAAGAATCCAGTCTTTTACCAGACTGTAGCACATATATCTGGTATACAGTAAGCTCTCAATGAAAACTGCTGAATAAGGGTGGGGTAGACAGTTTACTAGAGCCTTAGGAAAACAATGCATTCACTGACTTCTGATCAAGAAATCTATGAGGGATAAACATCATTATGGTTGCATTCCTGTGGTCATAGTGTATAATTCTCTTTATATGTTGCTAGGTTCAGTTTGCTAGTATTTAGTTGAGGATTTCTGCATCCATATTCTTCAGAGATATTGGTCTGTAGTTTTCATTTCTTGTGATGCACATACACTTTCTTGAATGCTGTTACAGTAGGAGACTAAGAGACAGGGCTGAGACCAGATGCAGGGGCTTGAAGATCAGGTGCAGGTGTTAAAATAAACAACTCCTAAGCACAAGCTAACTAGAGAGGCTGATAACTGCAGGCAAGAATTGACTTCAGTCAGCTTGTCAGCTCTCTCTGCCACCTCTGTCAGTTTGGTTTGTCACTATAACCATCACTTACATTGTGGTTTTAAAATTTGTCCACCCTGGAAATCATCATGACAGTTCCAAGACAACCATATAAAGTATGAAAATGGAAGGGAACACAATTCTAGGAATTACTATCCAAATTTTTAGTAAAAGCCAACCCCTTGGCCTTGAAAATTCCTCCCCCCTCAATTAGTAAGACTACAAAAGATCTAAAACCATTCTTTTCAGTGCAGTTGCTCTTTTACAGCCTGTCCCCTTCTCCCTGAGCGTATACTTTTGCTTTCAATAAACCTTTCACTTGCTTGGCTTAGGGGTGTGTCCTGAAATTCTTTTCCTTAATGAACACCAAGAATTTGGAAAATCTTCCACTCAGAGGCTGGTAACAACACCTCAACTCCTTTGCCAGAAGAAATTAAGCATAACAAATATTGCTAAAATACCACTTCTACTAAGTTGCCCTATTCATTCCAGTCTTTAAACTTTGGTTTCCAATTGCCTATGATAAAATATGCACTTCTTAGTATATCTTCCATTATTTCCCTGTATAGTTCCTTCACTCTAGAAAAACTGATTTTTCTTTTCACTGTCCTACCAAAAAGTCCTAGTTCTTACAAACCTCCATGTCTTTCTTTGTTCACACTATTTTTCCATGCCTGAACTATACTTTTCATTAATGGCAAATTTAATTCCTACCCCACTAAAAATTTAATTCCTATCTCCTGAAAACCAATGTCCTCAATATAAATGAAGCTTAGGCTTGTAAGAAAGAGTAAATCAGTTATAGAAAATTTAAAGCTGTTATCTTTGCACAGGAGTACTTGTATGTGTATTTTGATTTAGCTTTAATTATTTATTATCTGTTTCCCCTACTAAATATATGAGCACTAGAACACGAGAGCAGAACTGTCTTTTGATTAATGCTGTCACCCTAGTATTCATAGTATTTGATACATAGGAGGGATTCAGTATTTACTGAGTAAATAAATAGACCACTTTTTCTCTAACTATTTAACTCCAACTTCTCCATGAAGCTAGATCACTGATCACCTGGCCTAAAACCTTCTATTTCTTCCCTGTACTCTTCCAACACTAATTTTCCATAGGGAATATTTAACACTTTTCATATACTGCTCTGAGTTCTTAATTATCATTCCGTTTGTCTATGCCTTATTTCCCAACCAGATTATAAAATTCTAGAGAGTAAAGACCACAGTGTATTTATTTTTCAAATCTCTGTCAGACTGTAGCCCATATATCTGGTATATAGTAAACTCTCAATGAAAATTGCTGAATAAGGGTGTGGCGGACAGTTTACTAGAGCCTTAGGGAAACAATGTATTCACTAACTTCTGATGAAGAAATCTATGAGGGAAAACATCATTATGGCCAAAAATTTAAAAATTTTATCGTCTTCTTGATGTTCTGTACCTACCTTGAGAAAACTATGATGGATTTCTCTCTGGGCATGAGCTTATTTATCAGGAGAAAATTACTATTTGTAACATTTACAAGGCCTAACTAAAATCACAACAGGTGTGAGAATTCAATGTACCTAAGAAATATTTCCCCTGGAGAGGATAGGCAATAAAATACTTAATATCTTTTCCAGGTCTAGATTTTAAGAAATTCAAGGTATTCTGTCACAGCCCTTATTGTCCATTTAAGGCTCTGCTTGAATCCATATTTTATTGGAGCCTGTGTTTATTGCCTGGTTACAAGTAGTCTATCCATGTTCCTCTGAAAGAAAACAAAATACTCATCATAGCAACAGCAATGGGAGATCACCACATGCACATCATCCAAAAGTCCCATCTCCTTTCCTAAATACAGAAATATGTAACTTCTGATCTGGCCTTTTCCATTCATGCCTGCCTCAAGATAGATGAGAAAATCAACATACTCAGTCCAGTCTCAGGTACCCCTTTCAAACCACATCTCTACCCACATATGTTCTCAGGGTATTCCTTTTCTCTATATCCCTCACCTCACGTAAAATTATACCCCAAAAAACATCTGTTACTACACGGCCACACACCAAAAGTCCTTTTCCCTCTTCGTTATCTTCAAGTTCTATTTCCAATTATTTCTAGCAATCCCTAGGTTGGTTAGGAATGTCCTGCAAAACTTTTTCACCTTTTAATAAAAACTAAGAATTTCCATTCCTAAAATGAAGCACAACTCCAAAGCAAATGATTTATAAGTTAAAACAGTAATAATACTACTAAAAGCAACCTCTACTACCACTCCATATGGCATATACTCAATCACAGTTCATAGCAAAAAAAGCCCAATGAATTGTATTCTATTTTATAACAAATTTAAAAAATATCCAAGTAAACTATGTTAGCTGGACAACATAGCAAATCCTATAGTATTTTTATACTATTATAATTTTATCTAGTAATTGAAAATACTTAATATTTTAGAATGGTATAATAAAGATATTGGCCAATTTATTAATTTATATTCATAGAAGAACACATTACCTTCTTGATACCCTATTTTTCTCTGACATTCTTTACATCAATCTGTGTACCAATTCTATGTATACCATGGAATACTACTAAGCTTTGAAGGATGATTTAATGCCTTTTGCAACAATTTGGGTGGAACTAGAGATCATTATACTAAGTAAAGTATCCAAAGAATGGAAAAAAAATACCACATGTACTCACTATTAAATTAGAACTGATAAGCACACATGTGCATAGAGTGAAGTATAACTCAATGGAAATCAACCGGAGTGGGTGGGGTGGGGGATGGGGGGAGGAGGGGACAGGGAAAAACCTACCTGTGAACAGGTACAGTGAACACTATCTAAGTGACAGGCACACTTATAACCATGACATTATAAAAGTGATCCATGTAACCAAAACTATTTGTACTCCAGTAATATTTGAAATAAAAAAATAATTATATTAAAACAGTGAGATAAATTTGATCAGAGACATTTAAAATTAAAATATATAATCCCAACAAAGACCAAAAAGATCCCTTGCTTTGCCCTTGGACAATCAAGAAACGTCAAAGTCTATTTTATATCCCCAAACTAAAAAAGAGACATGCTGGAAATAACAGTGCTCAGTGCTTACAACCCAAATCAATTTACACTCCTATTAGATCAGTCCAAATTCTAAAGGCTACAAAAATTCACTTGTTAGAGCAAGGAAAAACAAAAATCCACTTCCGGACAAAGTTATTCAAGATGAAAGGAAGGTGTATTTTCAGTGAGAAGAATTGCCTGCTGTCAGATGATTCCTTGCCAATGTTTTTAATTCTCAAAAAGAATTTTTTAAAAAATTGTGGTAATGTGTTTGTTAAAACCACACTAAAGATAATCAACTAGCCCTTTCAAAATATATTCCAACTTATTGCAGAGTATTCTATGTAACTAAAATGTCTTTATATTCTTAGACTATCAGATGTGAGTTCTTCCAGTGCATTGAAGGTCTTTTCTAAAATATTAAAATTTTCAGATATATCCCACCAGAGTTGGGGATAGGGCCTGACTATCCTTCCACATTATAGTCTGTATTTTTCTTTTTAATTGTGGTAAATACACATAACATAAAATTTACGATTTTAGCCATTTTAAAATGTACATATACTCTGTAGTTTTACTATGATCTCTAAGAAGAAACGAACAGCCACAGATACATTTTAAAACAGCAAAAAGACAAAGCCTCACTAGTTTATGGAACTGCGAATAATGACTCAACATTCAGGGAAGGGTTGTTAGTAATCTGAGTATTCTTTTATTTACTGAAATCTGATCCAACTAATAGGTATTAAAAGTATTTAGGTAAATAGGTAACAACTAATGCTAACCTGTAAGAATTCCTAAGACAATTAGGAATCTGTGAGTTAGATTTCTTTAATATGAGAGATTCATAAAATTGGCACAAATAATACAGAAATATAAAATACTCTTTTCCAACTGAACTTGCTCTATGGTCTTCATTCAAAATGCATGGGGAAATATTCTTTAATCTGCTTATTTTCATTTCATATAATTATATTTTTATGGATCACCTAAAGTATATCAGGAAAAAGTCAGTATTTTGAAGAATATATAGCTAAAGTCCTTTTAAAATATTAATAGATACTGAATAAACAGAAATCATGGGTAGTAAAAGATGATCAAGTTAGAACATCTCCATTCACAAAAGTTAAAAGCTTTATAGTATTTAAATAATTTTTTAAAAAATAAAGAAGATAGAATAATATGTTACATTACACAATCTCTGGCAAAATGGAAAGACCACTAACTTGGAAGACCTAAATTCCAATCTCAGATGCATCGTTTTTTAGTTATGTGTGAATGATGATTTCAGGCAGGTCAATCACCCTCCTTAAGCCCCAAAATCCCCATTTCTGAAATAAACAAAATGCCTATGTCTACTTCACAGGGTTATAATAACATGCTTTAAGATATGTGAGTTAACTTACATGAAAATGCCTGGCCACACTGCCTGGCATCAAGTGGCTCTCAGTGAATATCTCTTCCTTACCTATTGTCTTAATAAATAGAACTTAGAGCCTTCTGTATAAATCATAGCAAAAACAGAACAACATCTTTTTCATAAATAAACAGTTTCTTCACCTGAATTTTTATAAAAGATTCTAAATACAGATATGATTAGAGATATGTGGAAACAAAAAGCAAAGAAAACATATCTTGAGAAGAATCTAACAAACAGCTTTCTTTGTTTCACACTGACATGCTTTGTGGCTACAATACAGGTTTTCCAATGAACACGGGATCAAAATTAAAATTCTAGGCAGGCATTCAACTTTTATGATTGTGTCCATTCTTTACTGAGCATGGGAAACAAATGCTTTACAAGTTATTTATTGAAGATATTCCCATAGTACTATTACAAAGTTCACTTTCTACAGAGGCCCTATCATTGCAATGTATCTGAGTAAATGAAAGCTATATCAGGATTCTCACATCATACTTTAGAAATTTCAGCAGAGTAATAAAATCAGGTTTTTAACAGAGGATTTTCCAAGGTCAGTCAGCAATTTTGCAAAGGTACATAATAAATAAGAGGAAAAGAGACCAAAAAATTTCAAAATAAAAAATATCAATCCAAAATGATTTATGGCCATAATTTCAATAAACTTAAACAGAGTAATTCACAGAAAACATTTAGTTTAATTATAGTTTTCCTATTTGAATGTAAAGTTGGCACAAATGCAGTAAGCCTAATCAAAATCAAGTAATAGTTACCTCTGTGGCCTTGGTTGATGGTTCCAGTCCAGTCATATTTGCTACTATTAACTGATGTAAGAGTTGAACTTGAGCCACACTTAGGAAGAAGTCCAGGTTTGTGGTTATATTCACTTCCAAGGAATGGCCACACACTAAAATCTCCTGAAGGAAAAAAAGGTTAACTATAGATAAAGAAACATAATAGCCTTCAGATGATAATTTATCATTCTTACTTATTTGACCTTTACTACTTTGATTAAGTCTCCTGGGATTCAAGTTCACATGTTAATGAGAATAGCAAAAATGGGCACTGCCAGTTGACACAGTTTAATGGATAAATTTAATAAATATTTATGAGTTTTTGCTATACGTAAGGCCTCATGGTAAACACAGGGCAACTAACTGATAATAAGAATTTTTTACCTTCTCATACCCATTTGACTTTTTCATACCTTAAACAATTATTATTGTTTTAACATGTAAGCAAAGATGTAATTCTGTAGCATAACCTTACTCATTAATTCAAACCAACAAATATTTACTGAACATATTCTAAGTACCAGGCACCGAAGTAGAGTACTAAGGATATCACAAAGAATAAGGTTGGCCTTGAAGGGCAACCTGCTCTTGAGGAGGTTATAATCTAGTGGGGCAGACAGGTATAAACAGGCAATTGTAGGCAGACAATTATAATCACCAAGTACTACAGTATGAGTATTCTCCAAAGGATACACTCAAAATGATTTATAACAAAACAGAGTGCTAAAGCCAAAGATAGCTAGACTAATTAATTTCACTTCTTCTTCAAACTGCTAAAATTTTGGCAGCATGAGGTAGATGTCCACTACTTAACTGGTGCTGTTCTGCATAACTGACTCACTTGAACATTTTTCATTCAGAAACTCAAAGGAAAACAAAACAACACAAAAAACCAATCCAGAAAGTTCTCTTAATAAGTAGAAGTCCTGCCTCTTGTCATGAAGTTCATGTGGACAACGTTAGAATGCTTGGAAATGTTCAACAGATCTTCTCCTTATTAGTGTCATCCAGTGGAATGGATTTAAGGAGACTATGACTGGTCCAAATACAAACTATACAGCTTAAAGCAGCTTTTAATAAAGCTATAAAGAATATCATGTCTGAGATAATTTTCCTTTTTTTTGTTAAATAACTGTTTTCCTCCCCAAGTTCCCTATATTCACTCATTATAGGTCGAATTCTTATTTTGTTCCTCAAGCAATAATGAAAAGGAAAAAAAAGTATACCAGAAGTTTTTTTAAAAAAAATAGTCACTATAACATTACCCAAGGGGATAAAAATTTGTACTAAAAATATCTTAGTTCTATTAGTGGCATACATCCTGTGAAAAGTTGCAAATTAATGATCCTGTACTGTAAGGTTAAATAGTATAAATTCAATTGGTAGAATCAAGCAGAATTAGCTGTATTAACTATAAAAATAAGCAGTTAATACTGAACAAGAACAATTTCAATTTTCATAGAACTTTAGTTTTTCAGATTCCTCTTATAATTATTATTTCTATTGATCAATTTTAACCTTAAAATAATCTGGAGGGTAACTAAGGTAATCTGTAGGAAGCAACTAAGGTATGTATAAGGATATTGATGGAACAAAGAATTTAAGTGAATGGCTTAAGATGACATCCTTTAGTATAAAGCAGAGCTTGGCCTTGAAATATTTTCTGATCTCCAGCTTCATGACTTTCACCTGGGATTGGGGAACTTTCTAACAGTGCTTTCAAATTAGAAGATGAGTTAATTAAAAAACGGTATTTTATTAACACTTTAATATATTCTTACTTTTATTTCTGATTTTTATGATTCTAAGTAATTAGGAATCCAAGTCAAGATTATTTTCAGAAAAAAAACCCTTAATAATTCAAAATGATCATGCTATTCCATATTTGTGAGCTAAATACACATAGGAAATAGAAGAAATTCTAAAATATGATTCCAATTTGTGAGTCTTAATATTTCCATAGCATCATTAGTATGAAAAAAAAGGCATCTTATAAGGAGTTTTATGTACTCTAAACCTACTGTATTACTAAGTAACTGTAAGATATTAGATTTACTTAATCTTTACATACCTTTTGTGGATATACAAGAAATCTCCCCTAACCTCACATTCCATAGATTATTATAAACATCAAATCAGATAATAGATATAAAAATACTGTTTTTTCAAAATTCAGAGAAGGAGTGTAGGATTTTATCAGCTTGGATTAATATACTAATCTCTACCTAATTTTTCTGAACTTTTCATATCAACTGGCTATAATTCTGTGAATGAACAAAAAGTTTATAATGTGTTTAGTATAAAAAAATTTCTATGAGGAATTTTTAAATTATGTTGAATCACATTATTACTACATTTCTATCCCAGGCATGGAGGCAGCACGCTATAGCGATCAGAATGGAAAGTTGGATCCACCAATTAACATGGTCAAGTTCCTTAATATCTTTTGACCCCAATTTCCTCATCTAATAAAATATGGATACTAATAGCATCTATCTCATAAGGATATTGTGAAGACTACATAAGGTAATCTGTGTATAACTCACTCTGTATGGTAATCTATGTGAGAACTCTTTATTATCTCAGTATTATTATTTTCATTAGAAAGAGGTTGTAGAAATTACGAATGTAAAGGTTGGACCAACAGACCAGTTGGTTTCATACCCTGCTCTGCTACTTACTACTTGTGAAAATTTGAGTCATTTAGCCCAAATTAGCCTCTCTATGCCTCAGTTTCCTTATCTATAAAATGGGAATAGCAAGAGAAGCTAATAGGATTATTATTAGTATTAAAGAAGTTATTACACAGAAAGCAATAACTTAACAGTACTAGAAAGTGCTCAATAAATATTAGCTATGATAATAACTGTCGTTATTAACGAGCTAATTTGATGTCTGGGCTGAAACTGTTTTATGGGCTGAAACTGTGAAAATCCCTAACATACAAAGAGGGGCTATTGCATTATGTAGACTAAAATAAAATCTAAATTATGTTCTAACCTCAGTATGCATATTTTCTGGAGAAATTGTTTTGGTGAAAATGATGGCAGGTGCTGCAGTTATTCGAACAGAAAAATCCGTCAAAATGGGAGTCAAAATTGCTCTCCTTTCTTGATGCCGTCTAATGCTAAAAGATAAAGTAAAAAATTATTAGCCATAACATTTTTTCAAGGATAATTTTCATTAAATTTGTGTCTTTGTACTATAAACATGTATGACAAAATTACATTTTTTTGAGAGTACTATTTGTATATTTTATAGTCATAGTTTCATAACTTCAGTTGGTAAGATTCATAAAAGATAAAAAAAATCCTGAGAAATTCAGATATAATTAAGCAATTTCATATTATCATTCCAGGACCTTTCAACATAATACTTTTTCTGTTTTTAATTCCTTTTGTTCTTTCAAATAGTTTTATATCTCTTTTGTTACCAACATAATGTTACTATTTTTGGAATACTTTTTAATTTCCTATTTTTTAATATTTCTGACCTTCTATTTGACACCTACCATCTTTCCAACCTCATTAGGTTCACAAGTATATCCTCCAAATCTTTGACCTCGTTTTTTAAGGTCTAAGAACCATGGGAATTCATGAATTACTACTGCCTTTACAATCTGTTAAATGGCTTTTGTGTGTGATACAGAATGCTTCCTCCAAACAACCCTGTATAAGCAGTAAAGACCACATTACTAGTCCCACATTACCAATAAGGAAATGAAGCACAAGGACTGGACAAGGCCATTCAATGGAAATGAAGATTCCAGAATTAGATCTGGAGGGCAAGTTGACACCAAAACAGCTTTTCGCCTCAATTTTAATTCTTTACATATTCTCACCTTTGATCAGTTATTTAGCGTAATATTTTCACTTGACATTCAAAATTGCTAATAATTTCAAGGAAAGTACTGTAACATGGTAAAACATGAAACTGGAAAACATTATCGAGAAACCAAAGCTGTGCTGGTACAGATCTTCAAGTCCACCATCTATATTCTTAGTTTTCAGTTTATAAAATAATATACTTATATGTTTTGCTAGCAAGTGAAACCTTAATTTTTATTTCAAAACATTAACTTAATATTCCTTATAAAGTATCCTTATTATTCCTTTATATTATAAAATGATAAAGTTGAAATGAGAGAACTGCCATAAATTATCTCATGAAAAAGCCTACCAAAAATTAATGACTTTCTACATTCTTTTTTATCAGAGTGGTCTGGAGACTACTGTTATAATATCTTTGGTTAAACTTGTACCGGGCAGAGCTTTATATAGTGTCTGCCAAAAAAGCAAATTGGATCATCTGGTTCTATGACACATAAGTATTGGATTTTAAGAAAAGTCAATTTTAAAGAATTAAGAGATCTGGTGAGCAGAGAGTAACAGGAAGAAGCATTAAAATCTGTAAATATAGAGGAAGGGCTGAGATCCTGAGAGACACCATAATTATAGCCTAATAGCTCAAATTCCATAAAATGACCAATGTGAGAAACAATGTAACATCTGATGTGCTCTCACAGGGGAGTGTTAAAATACATGATAAACTAAAAATACCTTAAAATGGAAAAGATGGCAGGGAACCAAATAAGAGCAAACATTAAATAAGTACTGATGGAGTACATACATAGTGCTCCAACTGTATCTACTTACAACCAGACCCAAGGCTGGGCAAAAATATATTTTTTAAAAAGAAAGTGAATTTTTTACACATACCAAAACTGGGAAAAATTATCAAAAGATGATAAATAAAATAAAGTGATAAAAAAGAAAATGAAAAGCTTTAAAATATATTAGGGAGAGGAAAACTGTTACCAGGTGGAATATTGGACCTGGACAATTGCATAAAGAGAAAAATAAATGGCAAATATGTAGGCAAATATAAAATCTGTTCTTCTTTGGAGGCTATAGTGAAAGGTATTGCCTTTTTGATTTGAGTTTCGGCTTGACTATTTTTGGCGTATATGAATGCCTCTGATTTGTGTATATTGATTTTATAACCTGAGACTTTACCAAATATCTAGGAGTAAATTTAACAAAAGATATGAAAGACTTATACAAGGAGAATTATGAAACACTAAAAAAAGAAATTGTAGAAGATGTAAGAAGATGGAAAAATCTGCCTTGTTCATGGATTGG
>CAUYRT010078781.1:0-19775 GCA_963574885.1 Lepilemur ruficaudatus
AACTGTGAATTCTTCAGCACAGTTTCAAAATTTGACTTTGTGGTTAATTATATATTTAAATAAGCAGAGAAACATCATATAACATACTTAGATTATTAATTTTTTAAATGAGAATTCAGTAGAAATGTCACAATTAGTGATCCTGAATATGTTATTCTTTTTTTCTTTTTTTTTTTTTTTGAGATAGAGTCTCACTGTGTTGCCTGGGCTAGAGTGCCATGGCGTCAGCCTAGCTCACAGCAACCTCAAACTCCTGGGCTCAAGCGATCCTCCTGCCTCAGCCTCCCAAGTAGCTGGGATTACAGGCACGCGCCACCATATATTTATTTATTTTTCTATATATTTTTAATTGGCCAATTAATTCCTTTCTATTTTTAGTAGAGATGGGGTCTCGCTCTTGCTCAGGCTGGTTTGGAACTTCTAACCTTGAGCGATCCACCGACTTCAGCCTCCCAGAGTGCTAGGATTACAGGCGTGAGCCACCGCTCCCGGCCCTGAATATGTTATTCTACATAGTGACAAGAAAGTATTCTTGGGGTCATAATTAATATTAATTATCTTCATATTCTATTTCAGACTTTCAGATAATAAAGTGCATAGTAAAATAAAGTTCACTTTGTCTTTTTTTTTTTTTTTGGTAAATCCCTTTTATTTATCTTAGTACCAAACACAAAAATCTATACATGGGCAATTTAATAATTATTTTGTATAAAATAATAGCAGCAACAATCACCCTATACAATAGGTAGTATTTTACAGAGAGAGAAACTGAGCCCCACAGAAATTAAGGTGCTAACTTGAGGTCACACAGTCAGGGTTAGAACCCAGGCAAGTCTGATGCAATACTGCCTCGTGCAGTTTACGCCGCGGGTGTTTCTGTCTCCATGTCTGTACCGTAGAGTGACCGCATTCTGTGACACACACATTCCCCAGCAATTCACTGAACGTATGCGCCCAGCACTGAGGCAGCACCTGTCCCAAGGAGTTGGTGTTGCAAGATGAGTGACAACACATGTATGGTACCGTGACTACCACCTCCATGTTGAGAGGTGTCCCTCCTTCCAAGACTGGTTTGTCTTCTCAGGCAATGACTCCCACTTTCCTCTGGGTTCTTTGATAGGCTGGCTCATCTCTTGTTGATGGTGTCATTGTCACCCAGACCTATAAGCCCCCATTGCTCCCTACCCAAGGCCCTGCACTCAATGGCAATATCAACAGAGCATTCCAGCTCCCCCTCACATTCCCAAACCCCAGGCAGCGCCTCACAGCCCAGGATCTAATCTCAGCCTCTATCCCCCTCTTTGATCTCTGACTGCCCCGCCCCTCACGGTCCCATAGCCCAAGTCCCAGAGACCCCCGGTTTACCCCAGTCATGACTCCAGACCCAGCCTCACTTTCACCAGCCTCAGAACTAGGTAGACCTGGTCAGGGCTGGCGATGGGGGGAGAACCAGGGCAGTGGTCGAGGTCGGAACAATGCCCAGGGGCACAAAAGAGTGTGAATGAGAGAGAACGCAGCCCACCGACAGGGCAGGAAGCCATTTAGTGAAATGTGAAAGGCTCGGGAGAAATGCCACTAATCAGAAACTAGAGGAAGCTGGTGCCGTGGTGCGTGCCTGCAGTCCTAGCTACTCTGGAGGCTAAGGCTAAAGGATTGCTCGAGCCCAGGAGTTTGAGGCCAGCTTGGGCAAGATAGCAAGATAGAAGAAGAAAGAAGAAAGAAGAGGAAGAGGAAGAAGAGGAAGGAGGAGGAGGAGGAGGGGGAGGAGGAGGAGGAACCAGAAAATGACAGTACCTGAGAAAACCCTGAATGAAGATATTGCTCGTTATGGCTCTTTGTAACTAGGGCAAAGACAGGTCCCAGGGTGAATGAGTAAAGGATTCCTGCACAAACCAAGGCCATTCATGAACTTGCTTTCCTATGCTTTTTAAAAGTGTTATACTGAGGCCGGGCGCAGTGGCTTACACCTGTAATCCTAGAACTCTGGGAGGCCAAGGAGGGCGGATCACTCAAGGTCAGGAGTTCGGAACCAGCCTGAGCAACAGTGAGATCCTGCCTCTACTAAAAACAGAAAGAAATTAATTGGCCAACTAAAAATATATAGAAAATATTAGCCGGGCATGGTGGCACATGCCTGTAGTCCCAGCTACTCGGGAGGCTGAGGCAGGAGGATTGCTTGAGCACGGGAGTTTGAGGTTGCTGTGAGCTAGGCTGATGCCAGGGCACTCACTCTAGCCGGGGCATGAGAGTGAGACTCCGTCTCAAAAAAAAAAAAAAAAAAAAGTGTTATACTAAAAGAGAAGGGGGAGTCAGGGGCAGGGGGAATCTGGACTCCAACTTAGAAACATATTTCTGTCCTGTAGACAGCTACTGTATTTTTGGAGTAAAAAACTCACATGCTTGAAAAACAAAACAAGTGTGCTTTGGGAGGAAGGAGACAGACCATTTAAAACCTCAACTCACCCCATACAGTCTAGGAGGTGTGGTCCCCATAGCCACACAGGGACCGGCACCCTTCCCATGGGGAACATAAAGTGGGTGAGACAATCTCATATTCTTCTCTAATTCCCCATTTCCTCATTTCAGCTGAGGTCCTTCCACGGTCCAAGAATGTCTGATTCCAGGGTCCTTTATTTAAAATCAAGGAAAAATTAAGGAGGCATGTTCTCCTCAAAGGTATTTATTGTATCTGATATTGAGCAGTGGTTAATCTTTTTACAATTTTTTGTTTTACAATTTTTGTTTTTTGTTTTGAGACAGTCTCACTCTGCCACCCTGGGTAGAGTGCAGTGGCTTCAGCCTAGCTCGCAGCAACCTCAAAGTCCTGGGCTCAAGCCATCCTCCTCCCTCAGCCTCCCAGCTAGGACTACAGGCGTGCGCTGCCTTGCCAGGCCATCAGTGGTTAATCTTAAACCTCCAATAAACTTTTAAATAAGTTTAGCCTTGGCTTTCCCAACTGCAAATTGGGAATAATAATTTCTCTCCTACCATCAGCTGGAAAAATGTTTTGCCAAGCCTAAGTCCTATTAAAATGTATACTACAATAACGAGAGGCTAGGTCAGCCAGTTTCAGCCCTGGCAGCATGTTACAATAATCCGGGAAGACTTAAAAAGTACCAACATGAGGGCCCTACCTCTAGAATACTGATTTAATTACATCAGGAATGGAAACTGGGCCTCAAGAGCATTTTTAAATTCCCTAGTTCCTTCGATGTGCAGTTAAGGTGAGAAACACTTCAGTTGATTAATTTTAAAAACACCTAGTTCTCATTTGGTTTGAATACGATTCCTCCATTTAAATCAGCATTTTTACAAAAGTTATGCAAATAAACACAAGTATGCTGCTTCTCCCTTCCGATGGGATTGATGGCACATTGGCAGTTACGCCACAGCTAGCTGCATGGTTCAGGGGAATCATTCCAGTGGGAACAAAACATGTTTTCATTTTTTTGTTGTTGTTGTAGCTCATTTCCACTCACATGATCACCACACTCCAGCCTCAATATAGGGCAGTGCTATCTATTTTATAACATCATTTCTCCTTTTGGCTTTGGGCAGGAGATAAGGAAAAGCTGGCCTGAAATACACCCGAGGACCAAACTCACTTCTGCAACATCCCCGCACCAGGCGCCAGGATGTGCACACCGCAGTGGGAGGAGGTGACGTATAGCGACGGCGACGTTGCAGTTATGATGAATAAAGTCTGCGTGAGTGGGAATCCACGAAAACCTAGGTCTGCAAGTTTACTGTCTGAAGGCTGATACACAAAACGACCGCAGCATTTCCAACCTGCGCTTAGCACAATCGGTATTTATGCCTCAGATGCCTGGTACGCATGTTCCCAACCTAAAAGATTGATTCCCTTCCTGGATCTCCTCAGGACATTTTATTCCTTTGCTCTGGTGACTTTTATAAATGTTTATGATCCATTTCACTCGACGTAAATCAAACGGCGAAACTGACCGGCTATGGGGAGCCCCGAGCTCTTTCTGTAACCGAGCGTACAACTGCTCTAGTTAAATGCTACAGTAACACCCCGCGGAACAGAAGAGTCCAGCACAGGCGCGGGGAGGAGCCCCTTTCTGGTTTTCATCTAACACACGTCACACACGTTTTCAGAACTAAAACAAGCGAAAACATTGACATACTTTACCTTTCCAGATAGTCCCAGGCCTTTATTATTTTAGCCCTATGCCTTCTTAAAGTGGACCATTTTCATAAGTAACAAACAAACAAAAAAAGGATAGTAGAAATAATCGCAGCTGGCATTTACTGAGTTCTTGACCACACGCTGGGTACTGTACTAAGTGTTTTATAGGTTTGACCTTTACTACAAGCCTACAAGTAGGTGCTACTGCTGTCCCCATTTTACAGAAAAGGAAACTGAGATACAAAAGGTTAGTGTCTTCACATCTGACCCAATTCCAGAGCTTATGTTCTTGGGAATTATCCAGTAAGCCCTCTCCATCTAGAGAGGGTACACATTCTGCCTGTGCTCTCTTAAAAATGCAGAAATACATACCCACTCATTCAACAAATACATGTTGAGGACCTAATGCTTGTCAGGTCCTGTACTAAGAAACTAGGGAATTGAATAAGACAGTCATGGGCCCTGCTTCCTAGAGGTGACAGCCCAGCTGGAAAGACAGGTGTTCCATAATAGCCACAGAAATCATTGTTTAAGTTCAACTGTGATGAAAAGCTAAGAAGAGAAGTAGCGTGACAGCAAGAGCAGCTGAGAGTGGGTGGAGTGCGAATCGCAGGTTGGAAACGCAGGGGTTAAGTCCCAGTGAGCACTTACTATGGGATAGGCATTGTTCTAAGCACTTTATATTTGCCATTTAATGGATATTTCACAACAGTTCTTTGAGCTAGGCACTATTATTTTCTTCATTTTACAGAGAAACACACTGAGCACTGATGGGTTAAGTAACTCGCCCAAGGTCACACACTGAGATCAGACTTTCACTGCTAGTATTAAGGCTACCTAGAGGTTCCGACTGGCTCTCCTGCTGAAAACAACTACAAATAGCCTGGATAAAATGTATATACTTTTTAAATCTTGAAAGCATTTAACAGCTGACCTGGTAATAAAGAGCTATTAGGCTAAAATGTATGTAAAGCTAGAAAACTCCCCAAATAAGCAGAACATTGAGAATGTTTTCTGAACTTGAACTCCAGTTGTCAAGGGGTACAACTTAGATAAAGGGGCATAAAAGACAAAGCCCAGGGCTTGCTCCAGCAAGGAATCTGACAGGAGATCTCCCACACACGAAGTTGGGGTCCTATCCTTCATGTCTAATGATGAGCCAGAAATAACCTCACCCCCAAAGAAAGTCTTCTTGGACCTGAGCACTTTGGGAGGAGTTAAACCACTGGCCCAGAGAAGCTGTCATGGAAAACAAGTCTTCCCATGGATTCATAGACCAAATTCTCATCACCCAGGTAGCCCAGAAAACTTTAAACTCTAGGATTATTTTAGAGTTGTTCCAGACTGTTGACATTTTGGGGAACCTGGTGGAAGCAAATGTAAATATCAGGGAACATCACTTTCATCTTAGGCCTCAAGTAATTCCCTCTAATAATTTCCTGAGGAAATTACATGGCTCACAGTAACGTACGAATGAATGAATGAACACTCAAGGAAACCAGGAACTGTGAGTGAAAGACACCAATAGAAAAGTAGAGGGCAAAACAGATCTACAACATTTCAGATGTTTAAATTATCCAAAAGAATTTATTTTAAAAATACAAAGCCTATATATCAATGTAGCAAAATTGCACTTGTACTCCATGAATATATATGAACAAAAAATAAGTGGCTCATGCCTGTTATCCCAGCACTTTGGGAGGCTCAGGCAGGAGGATCTCTTGAGGCCAGGAGTTTGAGATCAGCCTGGGCAACATAGTGAGACCCCATGTGTGTTGCTGAGCACCCATAGTCCCACCTACTTGGGAGGCTGAGGTGAAAGGATCACTTGAACCCTGGAGTTTGAGGTTGCAGTGAGCTATGATCATGCCACTGCACTCCGGAGTGAAAAAAAATGTAAAAAAAGAAAAAACCAACTAAGCCTACTAGATTAAAAACAAATAAACAAATAGACAAACTTGAAACTATCTTCAGGGAATAGGAAATAATCAAAAAAAGATAGCAGATTTTAAAATTAGAACTTACAGAAATAAAAAATTCAGTAATTGAAATTAAAAACTCCATGGACATAAGCATTAGGCATGACTAATGAAAGAATTAATGAACTGGAAGATAGGTCTGGAGAAATCACACAGTCTGCAGCACAGAGAGAGGTGAAAATGATAAAAGGGGCATGAAAAGATCCAAAAGACATAGTTAAAAAGTCTCACATTTGTCTACCAGAGTTACAACAGAGGGGAGAGTGAGACTGGGGCTGTAATATGGAACCCGAATTTTATCTTGACAGCAATAACAAAGCATTGAAAGACTCTGAGCAGGGCATGGATGAGGGCTGTTCCAAAAGATGGTGCAGCTGAGTCACTGCCCCACGGTATTTGGCTGGCGGGTAAAGGGCTGAAAAGCAATTTGTGTTCAACTTCGCAGGCCACGTGCCTGGTGGGGGGTTGTAGCTGCCTGCAGGAAGGGGAGCATTTTTCTGATTCCCCCAGAGACACTGCATGGCTAGGCACAGCCGTGGCCTTGACATAATGGGTTTCAACTTTTGCTCTTCAGGTGTAGTATGAAGAATGGCTTCCCCTCCCCCCAAAAAAAGTGGTATCTGATCAGTTTTTCATCTTTTCTCCCAAAAGTCATACTCCCAGACTTTTCTTCTCCATACACAGCCAAAAGGCCACACCACTAAGACACAACGAACACACATCCATGTTTGTTTGTTTCACATGAGATTGATTATAGCCAATTATAGTCCTCGATCTAGATTCTGCCTTATCCAGAATTCTGTTATTGTCTTCCTGCATCATCATTTTCTTTCTCTTCTTATCCTTCCTGAATACATGCCAGGGTGGAAAAGGGAATTTCATCTTCTTTTTTATCTTGGTGGAGTATGCAATACAGCATGCACATCAATTTGCGTTCTGAAGCATGTAAGCTATTTTCTTTAACTACCATATCTAAAAGATAATCTCTGTTCATGACTTTGTGTACTGTATTATCTGAAGTCCCTGAGCAAAGGAGCAATTCAATACTTCATCAGCTGACACGTTATATTACATGAAGTTTAATGAATCGGGGATGGTGGTTGGTTAATAGCCCAACTTGAAATATTATGCAAGAGGGCCAATTAGAATGAAATCATTTACAACTCTCAGGACAGGAATTAGTGGTAGGAAACAAAGACAGACATTTATGTGGTGCTAATTATACTGAAGGAAAATGAGGCTGGAAGTTGAAGTTCACGCTGGTGTCTATGAGGAGGTAGGAGCTAAGATCTGGGTACGGAGTGGGTGGCCTCTGTACTTGGACTTTAAGTGAGCAGGGACAGAGTTAAATGTGCATAGTCATGGGTCTTGGAAAAGGGGCTTGAGAAATCTCTCCTAAATTAAGCCAACTAGAGAAAACCACAGTTACCCCAAAGGTCCAAATCATCCTCTCCTGTAGGACCAGGGCCAGCCCCAGCTCATAAGAACAGAAGGCAGCAACATTTGCATGTCAGAGAACCACGGTCAGGAAGTAAAAGCACCTCATTTGCAGTAAATCAGGACACATTTACAGCATCTAATGGAAACTGCGGGGAAGAGAGATGTTTCCACTGAAGAAGGGATGGTAAACTGAATTAATTACACAGTACCCATTAGTACTAATTAAAGATGTGGAATGCATGATTGGTATTTTCTTATTTAGTATGCTCTCAGCTGCTCATTTTCTTCAGCAAACACAGAAAATATTAATAAGGGCTTTCATAGACTCCCTTTAAACTTTGGAATCCGATTCTCCCTTACCATGTAGCTAAAAGTACTTAACTTCCTAATTTTCCTTTTATGGGGAAATTCTGGATCCTACCCTCTTAGTCAAGGTCTTATTGCACTCACATTTTCAAAAAAGTTCTTGTTAAATCCATTACTAAGGTATTTGTAAGCACAGTTATCTTGCTCTCGTCTGCTACTCTACTTCCCCAGAAAAAATAAGCCGAACCCACAACCCTTGGGTTCTGTGCCAAGTGACGGAGGAACAATGATGAATAAGACACAAGCTCTTTCTTTAAAAGGATGTTGCAGTGAAAGGGAGATAGCCATAGAAATGAATCACATAATTCAACATGGTAAGCGGTCAAGTAGACCTTCAGTCCCCAAACCCGGGTCCTGGCCGGCTGCCAGTCGGGTGGCCTGTTAGGAATAGGCCACACATCACCACCTGAGCCCCACCTCCATCCCCCGCATTCCATCCGTGGAAAAATTGTCTTCCATGAAACTTAGGAACCGGGCCGCACAGCAGGAGGTGAGCGGTGGGCGAGCGAGCGGAGCTTCATCTGTATTTACAGCCGCTCCCCATCACCCGCATCGCCGCCTGAGCTGCGTGCCGCACCCCTCCCAATGTCCATGGGAAAATTGTCTTCCATGAAACCGGTCTCTGGTGCCAAAAACGTTGAGGACCACTGAAGTAGATGATTGTACAACCTCTAGTTGTAGTCCAGTGGAAAGAATACTTTGTTCATTTTTAAAGTATTTATTAAGTACCTAAGTACCTACTGTGTGCCAAATGCTATGTTAGGCGCTAAAGGAGATGAATAGGAAAAAACATTCTTATACCTTTTCTCTGTGTGACAGTAGGAAAAGAAATAATTTTAAGGATTTTCAGAATGGTTAACAACAATAATTATTACTTAAATACTCCTAACACAGATTCCCACCACCTAGGTCCCAGTGGTAGAAAAGAGACCGAGAAGAGAATGATCTTTGCCAAACAACCCTTCCAGCCCAGAGAAATCTCTTACTCCAGGAGCTAAGATGTGTTGGTTCAGGCAGTTATTTTTCTCTGATATTCTAGAGCATTGCAAGGACATGTGGACATATTAGGTTCATTTTTATCAGAGGTCACTAGCAGGGCTTTCAGCAAATGTTTAACCAACAGGTTTGCATTTTACCAGCAGTATAGCTACCATAATCTCTCCTTGCTGACAGGCTTGCAGATCAGAGGTCACTAGTAGCTTTGAGGATAGTTATTGATTTATGAAGCCAAATATTCCTTGGTCCTTGCCAAACATAGATGCCATTCCTCACCCACAATATGAGGTAGCTGCTACCTGGAGAAAAAAAATTCTTCTAAGCCCTGTTGTATAATAGAACTGTAACAATAATGTGTATGTTGCTGGCGTCTGATTTCTTTCAACACCCGGATTAACTGTCTTTCAAAGAATATGTTGACTTTGCCACCACCTTAGTCAGTATTTACTTTGGGATCAATGTACAAGTCAAAACTGTAAAGGTGGTGCTCAAAACCTTCGGATTAAGCAGGTTTCAGACAGGGAGGAACCAAAGCAATGTAACGAGAAGAATCACATGTTGCCTTTTAACGGCAGCAATTTTGCTTTCGAAACATGAGTCAGGATTTACTCAGAGGAAAAATTAGACTTTGGCTGCCCAATTCAGTGACTTGTGCCATGCATCCCGTTTCTTCACTGAGCTGGGAAGTAAACGGGAGTAACATTTGTGATTCACATTTTTATAAATAGCACTCACGGAGCATACCAAAGGCGTGATATGCATGTCACTCAACTCTCGTCACACAAACCCTCCTACGCACTCGGGACTGAAAAAAGCTCTCTGCCAGCAGCTCCTTACAGCAGCCTGTTCAACGAGAGCCTCAGTTTATACGTGAGGAAGCTGATACTCAGAAAGGTTGGGTACGATTTCCAAGGGCCATGCTAGGAACCGTAGAACTCTGAGTTGCTGGGCCTCCTGTTTGCTTTCCCATTGCTCTATTCATTAATGGAGAAAACTTTCGGACCTGTGCTTCCCAAACTTTACCTGCATGTGAGTCCCCTGGGGATCTTGTGGAAATAGATTTGACTCAGCAGGTCTGGGGTGCACCCAAGAATTTGCATTTCCAACAAGCTCCCAGTTGTGCCAACGCTGTTGGGGCCACATCATACTGTGTGAGAAGGCTCCAGATGATGATGTGCGCTGCGTCCTCTCCAGCTCAATGTTGTCATCATCAGTGGGGCCCTTTTCTAGCTCCTTGTGTAGATTTTGCACTGGTTGTGACATTCTATCAAGTGTGAAATCTGCTGCAGTTTCTTGTGTTCTGAAATAATGCTGAAGACATTCATATATAGACCATCTTCCTAGGGACATTTTTAAGTGTCTTTAGGCCATTTTTCCTGTAATGTCATTCCTGCCACTGTTGACACACGTATAAGCACTGAGGACCAATGTATGACAGATAAAAGTACAACATTGTCCTAGTGCAAATACACAGAGATTAGAAAAATTCCTGACAGAGCCTTTTAAATATATTTTGGGTCGACACCGAGATGTATTTTTCAGAGAGGCAGCTGGGTGGAAGTGGTTGTTCAGTAGGGGTTGGAATCCAGGATTCCGGGTCTCTCTGCCTCTCCCCGGTGGCCCTGTGAGCCGAGGCTCCAGCCCCCGAGGCCTCATGGTCCAGATCTATAAGAGGAATGGTTGGAAGTGAGGCCTCTTCAATTCTAAAGTCTCATGGTTGTTGATGATTAGCATCTTTTTTTCTACCACAAAATGTAGAATGCTTACCAAAGAACAGAAAGCCATTTTTCTATTTGGATACCAGGAAGATTTTAATGAAAACAACTGGCAAATATAAGCCAATTATTGGCTTTCTCAGATTGCTTGTTGCTCTAGCAGAGTCCTGGGTGAGGAGAGCATGGACAGGCCGTGTAATGCAGAGCAAGCTACTTCGTCTCTCTGGGTCTCAGTTTCGTCATCTGCAAAATGATGGGACAGGGGAGCGGGGAGCAGGGGAGGAGCAAAACCTACCTAATGGGCACAGTGAACACTATCTGGGTGATGGGCACACTTACAGCCATGACTCACGCATTACAAAAGCTATCCATGTAACCAAAAACATTTGTACCCCCTTAATAATTTGAAATGAAACAAAAAATGATGGGATTGATGCTCTATGTCTATTTTGGTCCCAATGATCCATATAATGCATGAAAACAGTTACAGAATTCTTGAATCTAGTTTTCCTTTCTCATTAGCTTCCTATCTTCACCCATGATGAAGGGAGTGGGTCCCCAGCCATACCCTCTGTCCCTATGGATGGAGCAATTGTAAACTGAAGAACAAAGACACCTCCTACTCTAGCCTTCTGCCATCATGCTTTGAATAGTTAGTTGGCACAATGAATGAATGAATGCATGAATGACTGTTGTTACCACCAGACCAATAGGAAATAAGGATACTGAGGTCAGTGCTATCAACGAGATTGCCCAGGAGCTGGAACACAGGTCTACACTGGATGGCACAGAAGCTGATGGCCAGAGGGGCAGTGAAAGGTGGTTTGCAGCCCCTGAACCCCAAAATGCCCATATTACCTTAGATGCAAGATGAGTCAGGAAACGGTGTTATTAGCAAAACTACAATGGTGCTAAGAATCCTGGGAGGGAAGAGAAATTACCAAATTTGAGATCCTCTTTAGCTCTCATTTTAATCCCTAATGCTAAATTTTAATTTGAATTGGGAATTGGGTTTCATCAGAAGTGCTTCCACAGAGAACAGAGCCTGTGAAATTAGAACACATTTGTAGCCACCTAGCTTGCTTTCAAGAGAAAAATCCAGTCTTGCAGGGAAGCTATGAACATTTGGGAATTGTGGGCAGATATAATTAATAGAAACATAGATGTTAGAGCAGAAAGGCTCCTCATCAATTTCCTACCCTTTGTTTTCTGTTCTCAAAGGCAAACTTGGGAAGTGGAAAAGGGAAAAGAAAATTTGCTATGCAAGCGTTGGAAGCAGTTGCGGTCAGCCTCAGTGTCGGCCCTGGGAAAACGCAGAGAATAAGACCAGCTGTAGATCGGCTTGTGTTGAAAATGCACACTTAGCCCGCTTCATGCACGGTTAGCCTTCAGGGGCTGGGGGTAGGGCCAGGGACCTGTGTTTTCTCCAAGCTGCTTCGGTGGTTCATGGACATCACAAGTTTGAGAACCGAGCTTTGAGCAATTTCCGGTCATTCCCACTTCCGCCTGAATAATTCCTCACTGTAGATCATCTGTAAGAGGAAGAAAGAGGAGAAACTATGGTTAAATACAGGAGGGTATTTTGTAATGGTCTGGGGAGAGGAGAGGCAAGTTTAGAAAAAATAGCACAAATAAATGGGAGGTAGGATGCATTGGGGAAGATCTTTTTATCAAAGCTGTGCTCAGGATTTGCTTTGATTTAAAAAAATGTTTTAAAAGATATCTCAGAATCCAAACATGCTTTATAAGATGTTTCTACACAATGAGGAAATGGAATTGCTCTTTAGGCCGCCTCACCAGCTCAACTCCTCAAACTAGAAATTACTTCCACTGGAGGTGGGGTGGGGTGGGGCAGGAGGAATGTCCTTTGAGCACGTTTTCCAAGACCAGACCTTCCCCTGAGCTGTCCAGACATCTGAGCACAGCCACATGCCTGTACAGGTTTGTCTTTTCTTTTTTCCTTCCACTCCTTTTGTAGACATTCCTGAAAGGAAGACATTTCATTGGACATCCAGCCACCTTTTCAAAGTCACCTAGAGCTTCTTGAGATACAGGACTGCTGTGATAGTGAAGTTAATAAATAGCGACCTTTTCAAGCTAGGCTTTCCTGAAGATTGGCAGTAATTTATACACTGGGGGCTCGGGGGAACTGAGGAATTCATGCATTTAGTAGGAACGAGCTGAATTCCTCCCGCGGGACCAGCGCTACCACTCAAGGAATAGAGAAGACACAAAATACAATGTCTCTATTTTCTAAAAGTTTGTAGTCTTGTCAGGGAGAGAAAAGAGACACAAATAAAGCAGAAAGCAATACCAGACCTTACAAACTACAGTGCCGAAGACAGTATCATTCATTTAAAAAACTCCTATGTAGCACTGACTCCCATTTCAAAATTCAGCTCAGATGAAAAACGTTCTTTTTGAAATGTTTTCTCTCAGATTATATCAGTATTTTTTTCCCACTTGCCTCTTAACAGGTAGCTGCACTCCCTTGTGCCATATCTTGGTAAGCAAATAAAAGACTGGGGGAGAGGAAATAAATATATGTCACATGTGGGAGTGACGTGAGTTGTTGTAGTCACAGGGCAAAGAGTGGCAGATCATCTTTTCCAAAGATAATTACACTCAGATTCCCATTTCCACGTGATTTTCATATAGCGTGATGGGTAGTCCTCCCACTGACAGGTGAGGTCTGTATTCCGTCCCTTCGAATCTGGTCAGGAGCTGGGGATGATCTCCAGCTGACAGCCAGCGGGCCCTCCCAGGCTTACAGCACAAGGAAATGAATTCTGCCAAACACCCAAATAAGCTTAGAAGCAGCTTTGCCCAGTTGCGTCTCCAGATGAGAATGCAGACCTGGCAACACCTTCATCGCAGCCTCCAAGACCCTCAGCAGAAGACCCAGTTAAGCCGCGTGGCTTAAGCTTGATCCACAAGCACCGTGACATAAATGTGTGTTATTTAAGCCACGGTTTGTGGAAATTTGCTGTGCAGCAATAGCAAACCCAAACACCTGGCTGCTCTGATGTCACCATGCTGGAGAGACCACATGGAAAGGCCACGCTGTGCTAAAGAGGCAGTTCAAGGAGCCCCAGCTGGTCTCGCCCCCAGCTGTCTGAGTCTCCCCAGCAGCAACCACCTGATGTGGAAATGGACCTTCAGTTGATTCCAGTTTCCGGCATTGGAGCCCCCTCAAATGACACCAAGCACAGCAGAGACAAGCCATCCCCACTATACCATGTCCAAACTGTACATTCATGAGAAAAATTTAAATTGTTGTTGTTCAAAGCCACTAAATTTGGGGATAATTTGCTATGTAGCCACAGTAACTAGAATATGGGTAATTGCTCAGATCTGCTCCTCTTACCTTGATCTGCCTTTCCTGGTGTGTTTCCTTGACTTTCTATAATTTTTTTTTTTTTGAGACAGAGTCTCACTCTGTTGCCCAGGCTGGAGTGCTGTGGCGTCAGCCTAGCTCACAGCAACCTCAAACTCCTGGGCTCAAGCAATCCTTCTGCCTCAGCCTCCTGAGTAGCTGGGACTACAGGCATGTGCCACCATGCCCAGCTAATTTTTTCTATATATATTTTTTAGTTGGCCAATTAATTTCTTTCTATTTTTTTTAGTAGAGACGGGGTCTTGCTCTTGTTCAGGCTGGTTTTGAACTCCTGACCTTGAGCAATCCTCCCGCCTTGGCCCCCCAGAGTGCTAGGATTACAAGCGTGAGCCACCGCGCCCGGTCTGTTTCCTTGACTTTCTATAATTTTTTTTTCTAGGCAGGGTCTTTCTCTGTTGCCCAGGCTAAAGTGCAGTGGTGTCATCATATTAATACTCACCGTAGCCTCAAACTCCTGGGTTCAAGCAATCCTCCTGCCTCAGCCTTCCGAGCAGCTGGGACTACAGGTGCCCGGCTGGGTAATTTTTGTATTATTTGTAGAGACGGCATCTCGGGCTATGTTGTTTAGGCCGATCTCAAACTCCCAGTCTCAAGTGATCCTCCCACCTCGGCCACCCAGTGCTGGGATTACAGGTGTGAGCCACCACACCTGGCTGACTTTCTATAACTTTTGATGATGGCTATGGTGGCTTCTAGCCTCTCGGCATTGATCACTCATCAGATCTTGCTTTCTGGCTGCCAGACCTTGGTTACTTGGTTGTCAGACTTCCCTGTGTGCCTCATACCTTATATGCTATTCCCACCCTGATCCAACAGAACCGTTCTTGGAACACAGGTGAAATTCAGACAGCCACACAGCATTCAGCCTTACCCCTTCTGTATATTTATCCTAATATATTTGTGTGTTTGCATACCTATTAGCCCCATCAGACCATGCACTCCTCCAGGTCAGTGCCTTTGTAATTCTGGGTCTAACTCAGGATGTAAATGCTGAATCTGTTTGATGAAAGAATATAAGTTATTTTGCTGCCTGGAAATTAAAGATTCATACAGTAAGACATTTATTTGCCCTTAAAGAACTTACAGCACAGTACTAAAATAGACACCCAAATTATAAAAGCCAAGAAAGGAAAGAGTAGTACATTTGTCTTGGAAGGTTTCACAGAAGAGGAGAAACTTGAACTTGACATTAGAGAGGGATTTGTTGGATTTGGGTGACAGGAGACAGGATGAGCTTGACAAAATCATGTGGGGGTGTGGAGAGGCGCGGACTGGCGTTTTAAAGGCCTCAAAGAGATGCTCCTGGCGGAAGCTCTCTGCTAGGAGGAAGTAGGAGTATTGGTTTTTACTTTTACTGTCTTTATGTGGCTATTGGATCCCACAAATCTTGCTTATCTGCTTTGTTCTAATTCTCTAATCTGATATATTTTACATTGAGTATCCAGATTTTTCATTAGTTGAAACAATAAACTGTTACATAGCTAATTTATTAATCTATATTGTTAGTTTGCCCTAATTCATTCCATTTCAATCCCTACTATGTGAAACTCCAGTGGCATTCCAATTCATCACTAGGTAGATTAATTTGATGTATGAAGAAAGTTCTACAAATTGTAAAGCCTGAACACTTAAATTTATTAAGCCTCGAGAAGACTTGTGAATAAAGTTGAATGCTATAACTCAAGGCTGCCCACACCTCCTGGGATTTAAGGTTCATATAATCCCAGGTATTACATTGTTAATAATTCTGACCTTACTGCAGCTGGTTGAGATATAGTGAGATTGAAAAGTGTGTGTATTAACTTGGAAAATCTGAGTGCATGGTTGTTATGGCAACAAGTACTGTACAAGTTATGTCAGAGGCTTTTTACCATGAAATAAAAAAGGAAGCAAGTCCATCACCATGGAATCTAGATACGTTTAGCCCAGTGACGAAGCAACACTTCCAGCGTAGGAAGAGTGATACCTCACAGGCCACATTGTACAGGGCAGGAAACCATTCGCCTTTGGGAGGAGGCTGGGAATTGAGTGGCAGGACCTGAGTCAGGTTACAGGAGACAGGGACATAGGTACCTGCATTAGAATGGCACCCCCATCAGTCATGGTAGTCTGAGTTACGCTGCAGAAACCACTTCAAATCTCAGTGGCTTAAAACTACAAAGAGTATTGGTGGCTCAGGCTGCTTATCCGTCCCGGGTCATCTGAAAGGCTCTGTTTCTATTTTATCCTCACGTGAGGACACAGGCTGAGGAAAGTTCCATCTCTGTGTATCCAAGATTTCCAAGATGACCAAAGTACGAAAAAAAAAAACATGATGTCATCCAATGGCCTTTAAATTTTTGCCTAGAAGTGACATATCACTTCTAGTGACATTACATTGCCCAAAGCAAGACGTATGGCCACACTAATTTCAAGAAATGCAAGTTATGCCATATGCCTGGAGGAAGAACTTGCAAAACTGGGTGAAGAATATCAGTAACCGGCACATCAGTATGCCTTCTCATCCTTGGCGCCACTGACATGTGGCCTGGATGCTTCTTTGTCGTGGGGGACTGTCACGGGCATTGTAGGATGTTTAGCAGCGTCCCTGACATCTACCCACTAGCTGCAAGCAGCAGCATCTCCCCAAGTTCTGGGAATCAGAAATGTCTCCAGGCATTGCCAAAGGTTCCCTGGGGGACAGGAGGCAAATTTGCCCCCCGCAGAGAACCACTGGTTTGGAGTCACGCACGTCTGAGTCCACACCTTTCTGGACTCTGGACTTACACTGCTAAGGGTTGAGTCTCAGCTCTTTCTCTTACTAACTGTGTGAGCTTGTGCAGTTCTTCAGCCTTTCTGGCCTGTTTTCTTTTTTCATATGTAAAACGAGGATACGGGGAGTACTTCTGTCATAATGTTGTTATAGAGGTTGAATGGGGTAATAACAGTATTTGTAAAATACTTAGAACAGTACCTGGCATATAATAAAATGTATAAAAATATACTTTGGACTGAAAGTGCCCTCTGAGAGTGGCCTGCCATCTGCAGCAGTAGCTGTAGCTTCAGGTTTGTTTATGTTTCATGTCACATTGAATATGGCATTTCAGCAGGTGAATCATCAGTGCTTTATATTAATTACACACGACGGATCTTTAGTTCCATATGGGTTACCTTGGCTAAGAACAACTCGGTTCAGTTCTATAAGGTTAGAAATGAAGGGGAATGGGGCTGATTAATGAGTGACTCTACAGACGTATTTCACATGCTTTGCTTCTGCCCTTTCCTTTCCTATGATGTTTGTGGAAAATATTTGTAGTGACCAAGACATCAAAGTCTATTCTTTTTCACTGGAACGCTTAGCCAGAGCAGAGTGCTACTAAGGTTTAGGTCAAATGTGTTTAATCCCTACAAGCAGAGACCTGGGACAGGCTATGAGCCCAGAGGAGTGAATCATGGCCGCAATGGGGTAGTGGGCAAGAGCCGGGTGACCTCAGAAGCCGGGAGACCCCAGACGGTCAGCTCAAATCTCTTGCTTTCGAATTCTCACGTTCCCGCAATGCAATTCAGCAAAATTCATTCAATGTCTGTTCATTTGGGCGGCTCTGGTTAGCGACAAGCACAGGGCTGACCCTTAGTCGCTGCTCAGTAAATGTTTGTGCAATTAAAGGCACCGTGCTTTGGAATCAGCCAGTTTTGAGCAGAGGAGGAGGAAAAGAAATTGATTTGCCATCTGGCATTTAAAAAATGAGGAACAAATGCACCTATTTTTTCTTCCTCTCGAAACTTCACAAAAATGATGTTCAAAAAAGACTCCATAAGAATAAGAATGGGGAGCATGGAAGAGAAGACAACAGCAACTACATTTTGCAGATTGGAGACGTGGCCGGTAAAGGGACTTAGCAGAACAAAAAAACTGAATTCTAAGCTGGAGCTGTGGAAAATAAAGACCCTGCCTGTTCTGTAACACAGAATGGGTGGCCCAAAGGCTCCAAAATTGGTGGCGCCTGGTACCTTTGAAATTGAGGGATAAAAAAAGATTGTGGCCAGGTGTGCTGACTCATGTCTGTAATCCTAGCACTTTGGGAGGCTGAGGTGGGAGGATCACTTGAGGCCAGGCGTTTGAGACCAGCCTGAGCAGCACAGGGAGATCTCATCCCTACAAAACATTTAAAAAATTAGCTGGGTGTGGTGGTGTCTGCCAGTAGTTCCAACTACTAGGAAGACTGAGGCATGAGGATCACTTGAGCCTAGGAGGTTACAGAGAGCTATGATCAGGCCACTGCACTCCAGCCTGGGCAACAGAGGGAAACCTGTCCCTTAAAAAAAAAAAAAAAAAAAAGATTGCTAAAGTAAGGAAGTAAGGAAGACTTACTGATTACAAAATTTCACAGAAAAAATTTAAAAAGAAAATAGGCTGGGCGCGGTGGCTCACGCCTGTAATCCTAGCCCTCTGGGAGGCCAAGGCGGGCGGATGGGTCAAGGTCAGGAGTTCGAGACCAGCCTGAGCAAGAGCGAGACCCCGCCTCTACTAAAAATAGAAAGAAATTAATTGGACAACTAAAATATATATATATATGTATATATATATATAAATTAGCTGGGCATGGTGGCACATGCCTGTAGTCCCAGCTACTCGGGAGGCTGAGGCAGAAGGATCGCTTGAGCCCAGGAGTTTGAGGTTGCTGTGAGCTAGGTTGACACCAAGGCACTCTAGCCTGGGCAACACAGTGAGACTCTGTCTCAATAAATAAATAAATAAATAAATAAATAGAAAGAAAGAAAATACAGGAGACTTATCTGAATGTCTCTTTAAAAATCAGTCAGAGCTATAGATCTTCCCCTATAATTCCTTCACTTTGGCAGAAGATTCACAGTTTTTTTTCTAAAGATAGTCTCTGGATTAAGTACATATATATCGAACTGACAAGGGGAGGGATTGAGCAAGCCCACGTGCACTGGATGCTAAACCTCTGCCTTCTTTCTTCTCTGGGGTAGCAGGAGGCCAGCAGCCAGACAACATGTCCCTGGCAGGAGACTGGAAGAGTCTGCTGGGAAGAAACTCACCAGAAAAGGAGGAAATGCCTAAAGACATAGATGATATCAGGTTTCCCAACTAAATGGTCAAGCCAAGTCATTCCACAGTGACGATAATGGGTGACAAACCCCAGGCACATGCCCAGAGCTTTCTAAGAATGTTTTTTTCCCCAACTCCTACATATGAGTTGACAATCAAGAATTACTGGCTTACCAGCTTCCAAGGAAAGCCTCGAACAAGAAAGATAGAAACTAAAGCAAATAAATAGAAAAAAAATGCAACTTGGAGGAAACAGAAACAATGCAGGTAGAAGAAAACTTTAAAAAATATATCAATATTCTTAGAGAGATAAGGAAGATAATTGCAACCATGAAACAAGAACAAAATGTTATAAAAAGAGAATACTTAGGGAACAAATATACCTGTTAGAAATTAAAAGTATGAGGACATAAATTAAAAACTCAACAGAAAGTGTAGAAAATACAGTTGAAATATTTCCCAGGAGGCAGAGTGAAAACAAATAGGTGGAAAGAAATATTAAAAATATTAAAAAGTTAGGCTGGGCTTGGTGGCTCACACCTGTAATCCTAGCACTCTGGGAGGCCGAGGCGGGAGGATCACTCAAGGTCAGGAGTTTGAAACCAGCCTGAGCAAGAGTGAGACCCCATCTCTACTAAAAATAGAAAGAAATTAATTGGCCAACTAAAAATATATAGAA
>CAUYRT010078782.1:0-20245 GCA_963574885.1 Lepilemur ruficaudatus
TTGCAAATAAGAAGCAGTGCAATTAATCAAAGTATGCACCTAAACTATCGATACAGTTTTGCCATCTTAATGGTAGCTTGTTTATGCCAGCAGCGAAGAAGCCTGGAGAGCAGCTATGAAATCGCAAAAGCCTTTTCCACAGCTTGTTGAGAATTGAATATTTTTCCTTGCAAGAAGTGGTACAAAGCCTGGAAGAAGTGGTTGTCAGTTAATTAAAGGTCTGGTGACTGCAGTGGATGACAGAGTTTCCAAGTCCAGTTTCTGTAGTGTGAGCACCATTGTTTGTGGAACATGTGGTCAAGTGTTGTCTTGCAAGAGGGTTGTTCTATCTCTGTTGACCAACCTCAGCTGCTTAATTGCAAGCATCCTCATCATTTCATCTGATTGGTTGCAGTAGACATCTGCTATAATCGATTGACCAAGTTTCATGAAGCTGTAGTTGATAATACCAACACTGGACCACCAAACAGATACCAGTAGCTTTTTTCTTTTTAATGAATATTTGGTTTTGAACTGTGTTTCCGCACTTCATCTTTGTTCCAACCATTGTGCCGAATGCTTGCCATTGTCAAAAAGACAGTTTTCACCATGTGTAACAATGTAGTGTAGAAATGGTTCACCCTTATGTTGTGACAACAAAGAAAGGCAAGCTTTAAGATGATTTCTCTTTTGACACTCATTTAATTCATGCGGAACCCATTTATCCAGCTTCTTTACCTTGCCAATTTGTTTCAAATGGTCTGATACTGTTGCAATAGTAACGGCAAACCTTGACGCTATTTAACATGTAGGTTGAGGTGGGTTCACTTCCACTACAGCTTTCAGCTTATCATTATCCACCTTGGTCTCAGGTCACCCACATGGCTCATTTTCAAGATTCAAATCACCAGAACAGAACTTCTCAAAGCATTGACGTGCTGTAAGTTCATTAGCCACATCCTTCCCAAAGACTTTGTTGATATTTCAAGATGTCTGCGCTGCATTGGTTCCGCTATGGAACTCACAGTCAAAAATAAGTCGAATTTTTGACTCATCCATTGGTTTCACAAAAATGGCTTTAAAAAATTTTGAAAGATAATCATAAGCCAAACTGTGTGTTTGAAAGACTGAGGATGCACCTTCACAATAAAAACAAAACAAGAAGTGTCAAAGTGAAAAATGTCAGAGACATCAACTGTCAATACTTAAGAAAATCGGCCATTTCATACTTAATAACCTAAATAAAAGGGTCATGCCCTCTATGCCCATCTTAAATCCTTTGGATTGACAAAATCATTTAAAATCCATCGCACATTACCCGTCTCTGTGGAATGGAAGACCTTCATCTTTTACTGTGACTTGTGGATTGATTAATAGGGCTGACCTAATGTTTAGGAGAGGTTTATTTTTTAATCTTTTGTTTTTATTTTGTCTAATTGGGAAAAAAAATTCATCTCTCTTTCTTATTTTTTTCTTCTCCCTGCAGACACTATAGTAACTTACGTTTAGGAAATCTTTGAGTAGGACAATGGTAGGAATATGGAGGGTGGTAGTAACTCTCTTCTTTCACATTAGGGTATTCTTTGTTCAGAGGCCCTATTTATTCTAAGCTACCTCATCACAGTCCATAGAGTATATTTCCTATTCCCATCTTCTAGTTTAGAGATGGCAGTTTTGTTTGTCTATGTTGGGGCGTGGGATGTACACACACACACATCTGAGAGAGCATAGATTATACATTTATTCATTTAGCTGCCACCTTCTCTCTCCAATCCATTGTCCTGAGCCCCCAGGATATAAAGAAAAATTATCCCAGAACTGTTTTGCTGCAACCACAGCTTGAGTCTTGATTTATATATGGCAGTGGGAACTCTGAGAGTCTTCTGAGTTTACCCTATCAGCAGGAGTAGCAAAGAGCAACTTACTTGTCTAATTACCCTTCTTTTTCATATTTTCTATTTAATAGAATGTTCATTTAAAGAGTGTAACATTTTCCAGGTAGGTTCTCTTTAAAAAATATAAAGCTACTCAGGTCAGTTAGTAATAAGTGGATTTGTTTTCGCTTAGTTAAAGAGACTGCTTAGTATAATTTATCCTAACAAAATATCTTTTGCAAAAGCCTCTGAAGAAGACATTGCCAAGGTGATTTTTTTTTCTCCCTCAAGTCTAATATCATTAGGCTGCCAAGTAGAAAACAGAAATTATTGGTAGGGAAATTTGGGCTCCTACCGCCTTCAAAAAGCAGAACAAAGGAAAGGAGAAAGCTTTAATGGTATTCAAGGAAAATATTTCTGTGTTAGATGACAGTTAATAGAACCGCATTGACCTCTCTGGTGTTTCTTGCACTCTCTGTTGTAATATTATCCTAAGAAGCTCTCTCATTAATGCAGAGTGTTAAACAAAACTCCCAAGTTATAGTATAGACAATAGCAAGGAGCATCTTCTTTGCGAGCTTTGTCTTGACATTAAGCCATTTGGGAATGTACTTAAGGTAACACAAAAAGTTATTTCATGTACAGATACTGCATTATCAGATGGTGACTTTTTTTCTCATATTTTTTTGGTATGAAACTTGAACATTGAGTTTCAAAATGAATAGTAAAGATTTCAAAGGCAAGACTAATAACACACATTCTTGAGAGCTTAGTATGCATTAGGCTATGTGCCATGTGCTTTAGTTGGATTTCTACTTTTTGCTAATCCTTACAATGACTCCCAGTGGTAGGTATTTCCCCATTTCACAAAGGAAAGGGAAGCTTAGAGAGATTATGTTACTTGCCAAAGTTCTCACAGTATGTGAAGGAATCTGGATTCTGTAGCAGGTATTTTGACTTTCCTGCTTATCCTCTTTGATTAATATACTTTTTACTATTTTACTGTTTGTAAAACAGTAAAATAAACAGTTTGTAAAACAAACTGTTTTACTGTTTAATATAGTTTTTCTTTGGAAACTTTAGGCATATTCAGGTATATACTTGGGATTCTTCAGAGGCAATGGGTATTATGAGATACTGAGCTCTTAAAAGATTACTTAAGTAGCCACCCCCACCCCTTTTTTTGGGAATCAGGGCTAAGTTCAATGCTTTGAGTTCTTCACTTATTGTCCAGAAATAGAATGAACTGTGCTGGAAGGCAGTGAGTTTCCCAGCCCTGTGAGAGATGTTGTAGGGAACAAGTTCAAGTATCATGTGAGGATTAGACTAGAATATCTTTTATGGTGACTTCCCACTCTGAGATTCTTGACATCCCAACATAAACTTTGGAATAACTTAGCAGTTATAAACTATGTGAATAAACATCAGTAACACTCAAGCTGTTCAATTCCTGGGAACCCTATTTAGGGGTCTGTGTTTTTGTGAAACTGTGTGTGACATCTTACTGAAATCCAAATTGGAGCACAGAGAAAAATTTTGCCTTGTGGTGTAGTTTTATTCTCTGGCTCAGTTTTTAGAAAATAAACTTCAGAATCACATTCAGTCGTAGAGAGGAATGAACTTGATTCACTGACTTTGAGCACCGCCTGCCTCAGTTGTTTTGAGGTTATGGCCATTGTCTGCCACCAGGGTATTCTAATCTCATCTGTTTTATAAATGGGGAAAATTGAAGCACTAATGTTTTAAAGATCTGTGCATGATTCCGCATCTAATCCATGTGGCTCTTAGAATACTATCACATACTCCCTGCATACTTGGTTCTGGGAAACAATTTCATATTTACATGTGTTTTTTAGAAGAATCACAATTACATTAGTAATGAGGTAGATAGAATCTCTCACATGAACTAACCAATCGCAGCACTAAGAATTCTTTCAACTGAATAAATCTACCTTCCCTGCATTTGTGCGAGTGAGGACAGAAAGAAAGATTGACATCATAGGAAACAGTTCTTTTCACTCCCTTCCTCCTGATTTAATTGGAATACTATTAAAAGTTAATCATTTATTTGATTGTTCTCATTTGTCATTTCCATTTGTGAACTTGAAATAGGAAGCCAGCATTTATCTAATATGTTATGAATTTCTCTTCTTTTTGAATTATAAAAAATCCCCAGTGGATTTAGCCCCAAGGGGGGGAAACCTGCTTCAACATTTGCTCAGGCACTGGAAGTCCAGTGACAGCATGGGAAATGGCGAGGGGGGGCAGGGAGGCTGGCGCTATAAAGGACTGTGTTCGGTGTGGAATTTTTTCCCACCAGCCTCCAGACAACAGATTTTTGTTCCTTGCTACCAATGCATATGTATATCAGTGTGGCATTGATGTTTATGACATGGTGCTTAAATGTGATATAAAGGAATTCTGGTATACATTCAAATAAGGCCCATTTAATGAAGCTTGCTTCATGGTTTTATTAATATTTCATTTGGGCGCCAGTCCTAACTTGTTAGATACCATACTTGTTAAGGCTATGCAGAGTTCTACTCCATCTATATCATATCAGTTGTTAGATACGATTTTGTTCATCCCTAAGTCCCCAACTGAAAGTGAACACTGGTCGTTTCTTGAGAGATTGTTCTATAGTTTGTGTCTCTCTCTCTCTCTTGTTTAGTAGGTTGAGGAGCCACCAACCAGCTTCCCTAAGGCAAGCTGTCTACAAAGGAACAAGCCAGCTGGCTTGGCCAAGGTTGATCAATGATGAGAAGCAGGCTGGGTTCCAGGTTCACAAAAGCCACTCAGTGGAGAGTAGGTCAGCGGCTTCCCCAAAGCCAATTAGCTGGCAGAAGTCTGAGGTGCCTGGTGCTGGCCAAATTCCCTGAGCCTGATGATGGTACTAGTGGGGAGTCCATCCTTGGGCTTCCTGGCAAACCAGACTTATGTGAATGGCAGATTGTGCTTTTTGAGAGCCAGTGTGGCTTTGCAGCTTCTAGAACAAATATCAGGACCTGCTACTCCCGCTCAGCCTTCCCCAGGTAGACTGCACAGCCCAGGCACAATAATAACTGACGCTTGGGTGTGATGGATTTCAGCGGATTATCCTCAACATGAATTTGTTTTTGCCTTACTTCAGCTTCAATGCTTTGTAAAGTTGACATGAATATGAATCATGCCATTAAAACAGAGTAATATGGAAATGGTTTTGGAAGCAGGAAGCATTACAGAGACCTTTGACAGGAGTGTTAGGGTTTCTACTATTTTAAAAGCTCCAATTGTAAGACACTCTTCTTTGCAGGTTTTAAGTAGATGACTATCTGCGATGAAGTGGGACCTACGGCAAAACCCAAAGGGAGGGTGTCTCGGCAATTGCCCTTTGGTTAACCTGTTTCTCAAAGGATTGTATCTAGGATCACAATCCCTTCCCTATTTCTCTGAAGTATTAACATTTCTACCTATTAAGTTTTTCTACATGCTCTGCTTAATCATAATTTTAATATGCCTGCATTATTTTACTAGCGTTTTTATGTATCTTGGAGATGTGGGAAATTTAAGGAGTAGAATGTGTAGAAAAGGAGGTCATTAATGTTACCCAGTTTAACTTAATATGTTTCTACCTAGATCCAGTTTCTGTACTAATTTCTAGTTTTGTGTCTCAGTTCAAGCCAGCATGTGGCCCCCTTAGGAAGTTAAGACCATCTCATTTGGCCTACCTGTCAGTCCTCAGGTATGATAAGTGTTTTCCTAGAGGCCACCAGAGCTCTTATTTAGTGGCTTCTCCCTGGGTTGTCCAATTAATATCTCCCAACTAAGCTTCTTGCTCACACAGAACTTTTGGAGCACATACAACTTTCTCCCCCTGTGTTCTCCACCATGTTTTAAAAAACTTTTTTTGTTTGAAAAGTTTCCTCCAAAAGCCAGATTTCTTCACCAGTCTACTGAGTTACCATTTGGTGATTCCCAAACTTACAATCCCCCATAATGAGCCCCTTCCCTACCTCCACCTCCCATGAGTTCACCTCTCTGCCCACATTTGTCTCTGGGCCTATTAAGCTATTCAGTATCAACATTATCATAATCATTAGTATATTTGAAGCCAATTAAATGGCAGTTACTCTGACCTTAGCCAGTCTTAGGTTATTATCAATTCGTGCATAATTTGGAAGTATTTGGAAGGAAAGTGGATTCTTGCTTTACGGTTTGATCTGTGTAAATATTTCTATCTGCTATCCCAGAAATACACATGTTCTCTACAACATCTGGAGTTGGGGTGAGCTTATTCCTCCCAGGAGCTGCTATCTATCTACCTATCAATCCAAATAATACACATTTGTAAGTCCATCTCCAAACTTGTATTCATCCATCCTTGGTTTCACCCATTCAACCAAATGCCTTTCGAGAGATGGCTCCGTACCACTCACTTTAAGTGCCAGGGATTAAAAGTGAATGTGACAAATGAGTTTCTGTTCTTGCGGAGTTTATGATCCTTCATAAGCCTGATTACTTAAAATTATGTAGATGTTACTCAGATGTTCTACATTTCACCAGCATTTATATTCTGTTTCATACAGTTTAGCATTTGAACTTCATGTTTTCCACAGAGGGAACAGAGCATAAAGATAAAGAGTGTGGAGTCTGGGTCCAGTGGAGTCTCTGACTATTGATTGAGCTCTTGAAATGTGTCTAATGCCACTGAAGAATTCAATCTTTAATTTTATTTAAGTTAAATCAAACAGCCCCCATGTGCCTGGTGGCTACCATAGTGGGCATTGCAGAGGTAGAATCAGGGTGCATTCCACACTTCCCTACTTATTAGCTGCACCATCTCAAGCAAGTTACTGGACCTTTTAAGCCTTACCTGGGAAACAGAGCTTGTCATTATACATAGGGGATCATTTGGAAGCTCAAATCAGGTAATATATGTAATATTCTTAGTATAGTGCCTGGTCAACAGCAGCATTCAGAAAGTGTGTGTTACTATTAATTTTTAGCATTCCATTCTTCACTTAGTATGTCTCATGAAGCAAAGCATAAACAACTTGAGAATAGGAATGGTGTTTTTTTATTTTAGTCCCTCATGACACCTAGCACAATAATGATCACATAGTAGATGCTCACTAAAATATAACTGATTGCCATATTTTAATTTTTTATTTTTTTAAGCTAGGGTCTCACCAAGGCTGTGATTTTTTTCCTTTTTAAAGTCCATTTTAGTATGCTTTCAGTTATATTTTTATAACTTGGGTGTAGGAATAATTTTTTCATAACTAATGATTTTTAGAAAAATTCATATATAAATTGCTAATATATTTTTCTTTGTATGCATGTTTCCATGACAGAATTATATTTCAGAAGTTCTGTTTTATTGAATTTATATTGACTAGCCTGACAATATAGCAATTGGTAGCCCCCAAAAAAAGCAAAAAGAAAAAAAAGATGAGGGAATTATATTGGTTTTCATCTATCTTCTTCATAGACATTTGACAAGTTAGTGAATATAAATGAGGTAACAACTAAGACTTATTTTAAAGAACTCGTATAAATAACTTGGTCAAGATCAGACATCTAGTTAATGGTGAAGCCAGGATTCAGTCTGAAATTCTCTGACTCTGAAGCCCACATGCTGTACTGATATTTATAATAAAGTCTTTTGGTTCTTCTCTTAATCTTACCAGAGTGTCAGAAAGTGAAATATTATTTAAGTCACATGGAAGCTGCTGTTCTCTGCCATTACTTCCTTTTGTGAGCAGGGAGGCCTTTATTTCAGGGACTGGTTTTGGTGCCGGAGCTGTTACAAACTCCAGAATCATTCCTTGTTGTAGACACCCTAAAACAGGAAGGCTAGGCAGCAACAAGAACATTTTCTGGTTTCTGTAAATGTTGTTCTCTGCAGGTCCAGAATATTATTTCTTAGCATTTCTGTGTAGAGCATTTCTTCTTTTTCTTAGAAATGCTTTGAATGATGTTTGAGCTACTCGCATTTCTGAACAGCACCTGTTCCATGCAGACCATCATAGCCTATTGTTTAGCGGAAGAGAGCGTGCCAGTGCCCAGCATCTGTCCCCGAGAGGCTGTCCAGGTTGTTGCTTGATGATTTCATTTTCTGTTTGTAGCATCACTTTCATGCTCTGCAGACAACAGGTCCAAATTTGTGGTCTGTGAACAAATGTATTTCTCAACGATTCTGTGTATGTCTGGAGGTCTCCTCAGAAGTCATTAATTAGGATCTGGAGAGGACAATACAGAAAAATAAAGCTTCACTAATGGTGACACAGTGAAAAGAACAGAGGTTCACCTCAAACACTGTGTGCCTAAGAAATGTTAGAGAATCTCCTGGTTATCTCACAAATCTTTAACTATTTGGTTATGTGCTCCAGCAGAGAAAAATCTATCAAAAGTTTTGTTAAGGTAGGAAAGAACAAAATCCCCCAGCTTTTACAAGTAATTCTATTTCTATTTTAATGCCACTCAGGAGCTGGCCTCTTTGAAAGTTCCCAAGCCTATAAAGCTGGGAATTCTCCCCTTCCTCACCTTTCTTACTTAACTTGCAGTTACAGAATCTAACTAGCAGCCTCCGTTAATGCATTGATTTTAACTGGAAACCCAAAAGGAGACAGTGCTGTAGTCAGCTGAACTCTTAAACAGTCCTGGGAGACCAGAGTCATTTGCACATCGGAAAACAGCTAATGGGCCAGGGAAGCAGAGGTTAGTTGCAGGGTCTTTGCTGCTGTCTCCTTTCAATCACGGAGAGAGAGAGGACTGATAAAAAGTCTTCTAACATGGAGTGCTAAGGCACTTGTATCTTCTTTTTCTTTATTTTCACTTTCATTTTTCATCAAGGCTGAGTATTTTAAATGAACTCAAAGGCTGAGAGAAATGGAGAGAAACATTAGGATCATTCATTTCTTTGCACTTTGCAAAATTCCAGTAGGTAGTGTAGCATCTTACAAAGTCACAGGTTTATTATATTTGAAAAATGCTGATAATGTATTTGGAATTGTATTATAAACACATCATTCTGCATGGCGTATTAAGATCATAGAATTTGCTAATAGACATCCCTGAGTAGCTGTTAAGTTGCCAATTACTGGCAAGTTTCTTACTGTCTCTAGCCTCGGTCTCCTCGTTTTTAAAATACTGACAATCATTCCTATCTTACAGAGTTTGCTGTGAGGATTAAATAAGAGAATGTATTTCAAATGCTTAGCACAATGTCTAGCAAATGTGATGTAAGCCCTCACTAAATATCAGCTATTGTCATTGCTATTATTTTCTTGCTCAAATGTTTAGAACCTTGCCTAGGTACACCAAAGACAAATCCGTTCTGCTTGGTCTCAAATGTCATCTTCCTGGAATTTTTTTTCCCTCCAAAATGACCGAGTGCTGTGTTCACAGCAGGCCTGGTTGTCTCCACGTTGTTTGTTCTCCATGACTCGCTAGGGGCAGAGGTGCACGATAATGCTCTGTGTGACTCCGGCCCAAGACCCTCTCCTGTGTGTGAGAGATCTGAGGGTGACAGGCAGGGTCAGCAAAACCTGCCAGAAGCACAGAGACCCCTCCGTGGATTGCGGGGAGACAGCAAGAAAGTCTGTCATGGGCCAGAAACAAATGACCTTGAATCCATGGTATCACTTCTCATCTGGACATTGCTAACTTTCTCTGAGGTGTAATTTGTGGCATCTGCAGTTACTTGTGCACATGGTAATGTTCATTCAGTTCCAACATTTCAGGATAAAATATAACTCATTGATGAAGAAAGGGCTTTTCACCTCCACCTAGAATATTTAACAATCATTCTGTCCCTTAAAAACAGTTTGTTGTTATTTTCAAGTCTCTAAGCAGCTCAGGTTGCAGGTAGCTTAGAACCTGTGAGTTCTTTACTGGCCTTCTCAAGCTCTGCCCCAAAGATATTATTGCAACCAGGGATGTAGCAAGTACAAATTACTCATGCAGAGGACTCATTCTCCTCTATTCTCCCCTCCTTCCCCTTCCCCTACCACCTTTCCACTCCTGGATTCATTCCAGAATGTCAAATAAATGGCAGCATCTCAGAGTTCTGTGTGGCACCTTTACACTTTCTTGTTAGTTTTGTGCCTGGTCTAGTTCTCGTGGCTGGCAATGGTTTCAGTCTCAAAGTATGGGGCTTGGAGGGTTGGTGTAAAGATGGGGAGAGGGGAAGCAAAGAGAGAAGGAAGGTTGAGAGAGAAGGAGGGGAAACAAAGGGAAAAAATAGACCTATATAATACAGATGACTTAGTTCTCTGTTCCTCTTAAAACCTGCATTCTTTAACACACTTTCTGTTCTTTTTCTGTATATACGATGGTAAACTGCCAGAATACTGATGAGGCCAGAATGATGTTTGAATCTTTCTCTGTAGCCCACCAACCCACATGTTCCCATTTATGGAGGGGGGAAGGAGGAAATGTATCAACACTCCAGGTTGTCCCTTTGCCAGCGGCATCAGTGAGTCGGAGACCATTGTCCCCCACTACCCCAGCCGTGGCAGTCTGCTTGCTAGGTGGATGGGCTGCCTCTCCGGCTATTCCACACTGGCTCGTCTCTAATTAAAGTACTTGCTATGAACGATTTTTAAGTACTGGAGCTTAATGAAGTTAGAAAAAGGATTTAGATGCAGTTTGTGAAGACTTCAAATTGTTTGAGTTTTTTCTCTAGGGAGAATTGTAAAGTCTGGAGGCATTCTGAATTACTTACAATGTATTCCATTTTGTTCTTTTCAAAAATTCTCTTTTAGCGGTGCATAGCTGGAAAGAAAAAAAAAAAAAAAGCCCACTGCCCATCTTTTCCCCCAGGAGAACACTGTAACTCTTGCTTTGCAAAGTGGCTTCTTGGGAATTTACAAGTCTTTGAATACTGTTATCTAATTAAAGGGATCTTTAATTCTCATTGGCAGTTCTACCTTTGACCCTACAGTAGCTAGGAGCTGGAAGTAAAATCTCATTCATCCAAGGTAACGTAAAGCTTATACATTTGGATGCTTATCCCTCTAACTAATACCTGAAGCTTCGTGCCTCAGAAATATTCAGCTGAACAGGAAAAAAAATGATCTATGTAGTTCGATGCAGATCTATGGCATGAATTTCTCTGTCCATTGGTGGTTTACTGCTGACCAGTAAAATGCTGGCTAATACCTTCTGTTAGAGATCGGAGTAGCAGTAATTTGTAGTCAATAGCTGTAATTAGGTTTATCTACCCTTTTAACCAATGCCATAGTCTTTACCAGATTGTTTGGGGCTATTGAGAAATTCTGGAAAACTATTTTAATGATTGATTTCAAAGTCATTGAACCCCTTGGGGATGCTTCCTTTTATTCCTTTCTTACTCATTTTCCTCTCAAGTATTCAAATGCTTTCTCAGAATAAAATGTCATGAAAGCATGTCATGTATCTGAAAAATAATTAATATAATTGACAGGAATGTCGGTTTTCTGCTGAGGTGTGTTTCTCCTAATCCTACTGTGCAATCTTTAATATTGATCCAATTGTTAGGAAATCTTGTCACTCTCCACTCACCCTACCTGAGCTAAATATTTTCAGGACTGAGGATCCTTAAACTACAGAATATTTACATCTGTATTATAATAATCACTTGACAAAAAGAGGCTTCCTTCCACTTATGTGCTGGGGCATCGTGTATATAACATCAATGTGTGTAAGAGATATGTGGAGCATGTGTACAGTGTTTGCCTGAATTTGACAGTTTACTCATTGTGTACATTGCATATAATATTGCAAATGGCACATCAGAGTGTTGGAATCCAGGCAATAGGAGTTCAGCACTTAAAGTGTCCAGGTTGCACCTGAACTAGTTGGAGCCTGCCAGCCCCGGCAAGCCCACTGAGAGCATCTGTCTCGCCACCACCTTGCTCATGCTGTCTCCTCCGCAGGCCCTCCGATTCTTCTGACTATGAGCATAAATCATCCACCTGTCAGGAGCTCTTGCTGCCTGGATTATGCAATGTGCCTGCCTTCATTTGGAGGTGGTGTGAGCAGGAGATTGCTGCAAATGGTTTGCATTCATTTTAATGCCATCCCAGCATTTCTTGAGCTTTAATGAGGGGATTAGGGTGGTGACAATGACTTTCAGAGACAATGAAAGTCTTCAAGATTCTGGAATTCGCTTTGTATGTTGGGGATCGCTCAGTTTGAGATCTCTCTCTCTCTCTCTTTTTAAAATCCCAAACAAACCAGTGGTGTAAACATTTAGGCAAAGGAACAGGATATTGCAGAAAGCCAGCTGTCTATAGCTCTATTTATTGGCTTTATAATAGTTCTCTCCAGCTGACAAACTTAAAATTAGTCAAATTTATTGCCGATCTTTAATTAGTTACTTTTACCTTCTTTCAGGAGTTGACTTTATGCATATTGGGGAACTCTTTTCTCCTTTTTTTCCCCCTTTGCTGCCTTTTCTTACTGTGGAATTTTCAAAAACTCTAGAAAGTCTTCAATCATTTTAGCTTTAGTAATTGTTGACAAGTAAAGGGTGAATCACACTTTAAAAGAAGATCTCTCTTTTGTGTTTTAAATTTTAATTCTCTCAATATATTTGGGATAACCTCTATTGCAAAGATTGAGATTTCCTTCCCCAACCACTGAAATATATTAATTTTTAATTTCGAAAATTCTCTACTTGTGTCAGCTCTATGTATACGATATATACACAAAAGTGAACTTACAATTTTCTTTGATTAATAGATCCTTTTGGCATATTCAGACCTCGACTCAAATGAGACGTGACTAGAACACAGTGTTTGTTTGAAATTGGGAGAATAAAAATTCCAGTGATTGCACTGTTTTGAACAGCAAAAGGGTTTCAGACATGCTGTCATCACAATAGATATATAAGTTGCATAGATCAAAGTGAAAGGAAATATTTTAAAAATGGGACTAGTGGCCAAGTGTAGTGGCTCACACTTGTAATCCCAGCACTTTGGGAGGCCAAGGTGGGAGGATCGCTTGAGGCCAGGAGTTCAAGACCAGCCTGAACAACCTAGTGAGACCCTGTCCCTACAACAAATTTAAAAATCACCAGGTATGGTGGCGTGCACTTGTAGTCCTAGCTACTTGGGAGGCTGAGGCAGGAGGATCATGTAAGCCCAGGAACTTGAGGCTGCAGGGAGCTATGATCATGCCACTACACCCCAGCCTGTGCAATAGAGCAAGACTCTGTCTCTATAAAAAGAGAAGTGAGACTCATATCAGTGAGCCACCTGCTACAGGTAGGGCAGTGAGACATGATGTTATGCATGTTTTTTAATGTCTTTAAAAAATATTTGGATATGGTTTAATATGGGAATATTAATGAATTACATCACATAGTAATATACTGGACAGAGTATATGTTTTTTTTAAAATACAAGGTTTTTTTCATTGTTACAGAGCCTGAAATAAAGTAGGCATTAGATTCAAATTTCTGCCTATGTTTTCTTTCTGAGAAGCCTTTGGGACTTCCTGTGTGTGTTTATTTGCTTTCGGTGGTATTGAGGGCACCTTAGGAGTGAGAGAATGACAGTTCTCTGCTGGCTTCCTGTCCCCCTGCCTCCTCACCTCATCCTCTTTCCACCTCTTCCACTGTCAAAGCCAGAGAGCTTCCCAGATTTCCTGGACATGTGTGTGTGTGAATTTTATTAAGATCTGAGATACTAACATTCATGAAAAATAAACACTTTCACATTCTTTCCACTATGTGTATATGTGTGCGTGTGTATAGGTATTACATATGTGTATACAAGTTCCTATGCACAATTATGTACAAATATATTGTACATATATGTACAAATGCATATATTTTCCATTTTGTATACATATGTAATATACATATGCATGATGTATTTTATATAGACATACATATACTTATACACATATCCCTTATGAGAAAGTACCTGAATTAAGTTTTTGTATTAATACTGAACACACTGAGATTCGTTCTACATTGGTGGGGAGAACGGAGAACAAAGGAAGAGAATTAAACAATGCTCCAGAGAACCTGGGCTTTTTATAACATAATTCTTAATAATTCAAAACAAATTATTTTTTCCTTTAACAATAGTACTTTCAAACATATTAGTTACACAAAAAATTCTTTAATGTGTTGAAATGAAAATACATTTTCCTGGTATTCAGAAAAGACACACAATTTACCAAGGTCCTAAGTAACCCACAAATCTTGAAGCAGGAGCTTTCTCCTTGCTACCCATGTGGTTATAGATTTCCTCATGCACTGAGGAAGTAACTATATGGCCACACAGTTCGAAAGTAGCAACTTCTGTGGGAGTTTTGGGGAACGCAGTTGGCCTCAGGGAATGGAGCATAGAGAATCGGACTCCCATGCTTGGGAGTTTATTAGTCAACTAGTAACAAGTTAGCTTCCTACTCTTCTTGCCAGTTTTTAATGTGGTAAAAAGTGTCAGATTTTTTGTTTCCTTTTTCACTCTATGGTAACCTGATAGACTCAGCTTCCTGGAACGGAAAATGTGTTTCATCATCATTTTTGCCCCCGTCCCCCCTCCCCCGTCACTGACAAATCTAAATTTATGTATATTTTAAAAAAGAAAACAGGAACATTTGAAGAGATAAATGCAACACAACACTGACAAAATCTGATGAAAAATCTCACTCTTTTATCTATGGAGAAATTAGGTTTATCATCAGGAAAGCATTCTCTTTTCATTTTCTGAAAGGTGCTTTTTGACAGACCCTTTGCAGTGGACGTCACACTCACAAAACATGCTGTCACAGGGCTATTTGAATATGGTGACAGGCTCATTATCATGTTGAAGACTCCTGACAACACTGCAGAGGGGAAATGGACAGGGCTGCCAATCAGCTGTTGAAAAGACTGTGGTTGAAATAGGGTTTTTTGTTCTGAGAACAGTAGTACAAATTGACTGCATTAATTCTTTTTATTATAGCCGTGCACACTGTAGTTAAGGGCTCGGGAGGGTTTCCATTATCAACCCCTGTTTTCAGCAGGTTTATTAGCTGGCCATAAAAATTTGTTCCCAGCTGAAATTTGGCAAAGGTAGAAGCCTTTCCCTATAAGATTTAATGTATGTATGAGTGTGCACACGTGTGTGTCAGTTTTACTAACAGTTACAAAAATTGCCAAAATGAAATTTGATGAGCGGGTAGACGGGAACTTCCAAAGTCTTTTGTGTTGGAAGAGGAAAATAATTCAAGCTGATAAGTTATGATGGTGATTGAGGACTTTGAAGTCTTTCTGATCACAGAGAATGAAAGAACCTGATGTGTTACAAACCAAAATTCACAAAAGTGGCTGTCATGAAGCAAATAGATTTTCTTTATAGCACTTCTCTTAGTATTTATTTAAAGTCATCTAATCCTGTCTTTATTAGCAAAAAGCAATACCTGCTTAAAAGTCAAGTTATTTACTTGCCTGATGTTTTCAGTGACTTCACCAGGATTTTGCTTATAATGGTGGTGTCAGAGTTTTCATTTTTGTGGGTATTTTGGGGGAAGTAATTGGCCTCAAAAATTGCTGTGTATCTGGGGCCCTTTTTCTTTTAAACATTTTACAAGGGAAGAATTAACTTACTAGAATCTCTAAAATGAGAACATTATTCAAATAGTGTTTGAAGCCAACAATAGACAACCACAGGAATTGTAAACTATATACTTTTTATATATTTTTTCTTACTTTGAGCCCTGTGACTTGGTATTTTACCTAAGTCTCCATCCCAAGGGCACCTAAAAAAAAATCGTTGACTTCTAACCTTCACATAAAGCAAGGGTATTTCTGTTCATAAGTTTTGCATATCTGTTTCTAATGATCCCTGTTCTGTTCAGTGCCTAAGTTACTTCCTCGTGGTAAGACACTTCAGGAACCCACAAGAGGAACATTAATTCTCCTCTGCCATTTGGTGTATTGCAGCATTTACACACTTGATTAGACTCTGCTCTGGTGAAAAAAAAAAAGTTAGCATTCCTATATAACAGCCAAATTCTCCCCAGGGAGTGACTTAGATATTGGAGCTAATAAGTCCAATAGGGAAATTTTACTTATCTTCCAGAGTTATTCCATTCTGACTTAACTCACTAACTATGTCTTAAATTTGCTTCTCACAGTGGTGTCTTATATCCGTATACACCCAACGAGCAAAATTTTGTGGCTTTTATACATTATGTTTAAGAAAAAAAATTCTTCCTTCCCACTTTTATGTTTAATAAAACTGGACCCTGAAATGTCCACAGTCAGCTCATTGGTTTATGTGCTGATGCTTCCCTGGCATCTTTGTTTCATCCCTTCCTTTATTCATTGACTCGTTTAGCAGAGGTGTATTGACGGCTTCCTTTGTTCCAACCAGTATTCTAGGTAATGTGGATGAACAGTGAACAGGAGTTTAAGGAATTTATTGTCTAGCTGGTGGGAGGAAGGGGGTGGTGTTGGTAGCAAGGTGGCATGGGAGCACACGGGAGGGACATCTGTCCTAGTCTTGTGACGTGCAAAGTGAGACCTGAAGACTGAGCAGACGTTAATTAGTGAAGGGTGGGGGAAAAGAGAGCAGGTGTTCCAAGTGGAGAGGTCAGTTGATGCATAAGCTCAGAGACCTAGAGAGAGTTTTGTTCCTCTGAGGAAATGAAAGTTGCTAAGAATGGCCACAGGGTTGTGGGTGTTGCAAAGAGGTAGGTTACTAGTGATGAGAATGGAGTCAAGGACTTGATAATGAAGAATCTTGAAATCTATTTAAGGGTTTTGGACTTTGCTTGAGGTTAATGAGGAGTTTCTGAAGGTTTTGTTCTTTCTTGTTTTGGATCAGTTTGCATTTATGTTTGGGAAGAATGCTGCGGCTATGGCTGGAGGAACAGATGAATGAGCCAGTAGTCTTGGCGTGAGGGTGGGGTATGCCTAGACTTGCTGTCGTTTTCAGAATGAATTTTATTCCTTTCCTTCCTAGTTTATTTCTGTGATCTTTCTGTCTCCAATCAAATTTTAAAATAGGAGTTTCTATCCATATGATGATAATAATTGGGGCCAGTTGTGTGCTTTTCAACTCCAGAAGTAAGACCATGAGGGAGTCTACTCCAAATTGGCTTTTCACTTGAGTTTTAGGATTTGATCCTGTCAGCGTCAACAGACTTATTTGTATTCACAAGCACAGTGTTCACTATGAATACAGAAAGGGCATGAATTAATATTTGTGAATATAGACTCTAAGATCTTTTGTAGCTCTAAAAATCCATTTTTCTAATCATGAGGACACCATATTCAGATTAATCAGAACGTTATCTAAAGAAAATACACCATCAAGCTGTAGGTTTATTGTGTAGTTTGTAGCCTATGAACACCGTGAAATAACTATCTTCATAGAGGAAAATACATGTTTTCCAAAGAACCATACCTATGTCTTTGTGATAAAATTGATTTTCACATAATTCCAAACATAATCTAGCATTCTATAAATTCTATAAACAAAGCATAGGAATATTTTAATTTTTCTAATACTTTAAACTTTTATCCAGTACCAAGGGAAAAAAAAACTTCTTAATGATTCCTAGAGCATATTTTACAATTATAAAATAATTTATAATGACAGGACTGTACTGATAAAGTTTCCATGATATGGAAAACAATCATTTGCCTGTTTTTTTTTTTTTATTTCTTGATGAAATAGCCCTTATTGAGCCTAATGCTTTTATTGGATTGAATGTGTTTCCACTTTCTTCAAATTAGTGTGCTGTCAGAATTGTAGATTTCTGTCTAGGTATTTGGAAAATAGGACTCAATTTATCCAGTCAAAGTAAAAGTTCCCATGCCTTTGTACAGATTTTGTTTCCTATGTTTATTTCCTAAACATGCACAGCAGAGTATTGCTATTTTTTTTTTTTTTAAGCTGGCACCACTCTGTAAAAATAACATTCCACTAGATGGAGCAGAGTGGAAGTAGAACTAAGCAGGAGTGAGAGGTGTTGAGGGAGCTGAGTTGGCATCTGAGACAGTAAGAACCAGACACAATGTCACCAAAAAGAAGAGGAAGGGAATTCAGGGGAGGGGTGAGTGGGGAGCCAGAGGTAGAAGGAAGTGGTTGAGAGAGAAAGGATTATAAGTGACCAGGAAATTTGTAAATTTTAAAAAAATGGCACCTACAAACTAAGAGATTTCCAAGTATAGAGATAAAATTTAACAATTTATAGTCACAAAGTAGTTATTTTTTATAGATTAGAGGTGTTCTATTTATGATTGCATCCACAAAGAGCAAGACTTTCTGGATCGAATCATGCCACAGTAACATACATAATATTTCTTCCAGTTCTGGAAAACCAAGTGCCTTGACAATGGGTTGGAAAATCTGCTCTATACGGTTTTCTTGCCCTTCGATATACATTAGTGGTCACAAACCCCAAAACTACTGCTTTTCTCATGCTGTTTAAGTCTTTTAAGCTCTGGCAGAGCCACTGGGCACAAAGATACAGAAAAATAAACCTTAGCTCCATGGAATAAACTTACAGTAAGTACACTGCTGCTACTTCTAATTCCAACCTATTTGTCTATCCATGCCCTGACTCTTTCTCGAAGATAAATAACTCCACTGCTTCTTTTGCACATTAGCTGATCATCTCACTTTTGCCTTGTGGAGTCACACGAAAGTCTATACTTATGTGTATATGTCAGTGCTTAAAAAAATCAGAAATTGCTTATTTCCCCCCCTTTATGGTTTTCTAGGCTATTAGTTCTTCCCTAAAACTAATTTCAGACTCTGAATTCTGGGTGTCTTCCTTTCATTATTTTTTACTTAATAAATGTCCCTCTTAAAATGATGGTTCTCAGACCTGCACAAAATAGTGCTGCTTTATGACTTAAATATTGCCCACCCAGATCTGTTGGCTGCTTTTGATATTACAACAGCTCTTCCCATGCTATTCATGCTGTTAATATTAACCTCATTAGCTCCAATCCTTCGGTGTTTTTTCATAAGTTATTTTCTAGTTTTGACTCTCTTATTCTTTACATACCTGATTGATTTGTCAGGCTGATCTTGAACTTTACATTTAGCCTTATTATATATTTTTTTTAATCTTCTTGGATTGGACCCAATAGGATCACTTTGTTAACCTTCTTTGAGTCACCTCTACATATAATAAATTTGCCTTCTTGACCTTCAAATCATTGTGACTAATGTTGACATTTTCATTTCATAAAAATTTTAATCCACCTGTGGAGTTCTGCTCCACTGCAAATTGATATCAATGCATAGTGTATCCAGCTATGAGTTTGCCTAACTCTAATATCACTCAGCCTCAAACTCTTCTAAATTTACTGTTATCTACTCTACATGTTTCTGTCTTGTCTACAGGATTTTGACGCGGATTTTACTAAGTACTTTGTTGAAAGTACTATCAGGATGTCTGTGGTATCCCACTCATCTACTAGGAAAATAGCCCCGGCAAAAAAGGATATGAGGTTTTTTTATGGTATGATATCATTTGACCTTTAATTTTTTTCTTCCATTTTAAAAGGATTAACTGTGTTCATTATAGAAAGTGAATGTGGGACATACAGAATAGAAGGAGGAAGAAAAATTCACCACCAAAAGACAACTATTGTTTCTGTTGTGTGCTTGAGTGAGCACACGCTTACTCATGGGACTGTGAACCTAATTCACTCTAAAATTTGGTAAGGCATGTGCATCAGGATCTGTAGTTTCTAAAATCTTCTATTTCCCCTTTTCTGAAGAATGATTTCTTAAAGATTAAGCAAAGTACTTCTTTAGTTTCATGAGTACTTTATTCTAGTAGTCTGGGTCTAGAAATTTGACTTCAATAAAAGTGTGTAGGTGCTCTCTTATTATTTTATTTTGTGGTTTATTCAGTTTTGCCCTACTCTAGCTAGAGAATCATTCTCTTTGGAGGAAACAGGGAAAAAATAGCATCAAACAAGTTTGCTATCACTTGACCATATGTTCTGTTACACTCTTTTTCCAGCCAGGGCTCTTGCAATCAATAAAAATTGACATTAGTTAACTTAAACAGAAAAGGACTAGCAATGGGCAATAAGATCGGACACAGGCATCTCTGACTTAGGCCACTGGTGCAGTGTTTCACTGCCCTAGGGCATCCAAGATGAGGAACAGGATGTGGGAGCGAAGGAGGAGAAGGGGTTCATATCGCTATGGCATAGTGAGTTTGAGGTGGGATAGATGGGTAGAAATATACAGTGGGCAGAAGGGAGAGCTGGAAGAGATCTGGGCTGCAGGTAAAACTGTGGAGCTGTCTGTGTATGGATGATAATGGAAGCCATAGAGAAATTTGTTAAAACATAAGATGAGAAGTGAGTTCAGGACAGACTCCTGAGGTTGCTAATAATAAGTCAAAGGTAAGAGAAGAGGAATTTAAAAGAGATTAAGCAGATCAGAGAGGTAGGA
>CAUYRT010078787.1:0-39079 GCA_963574885.1 Lepilemur ruficaudatus
ACCCATTCTACTAAGTGAAATGTCCCAAGAATGGATAAACAAGCACCACATGTACTCACCAGCCAATTGGTATTAGCTGATCAACACCTAAGTGGACACACAGGAACAACATTTATTGGGTGTCGGGCAGATGGGAGGGGGGAAGAGGGGATGGGTATATACATACATAATGAGTGCAATGTGCACCATCTGAGGGATGGTCATGCTTGAAGCTCTGAGTCAAGGGGCGAGGGGGGCAAGGGCAATATAAGTAACCTTAACATTTGTACCTCCATAATATGCTGAAATTTAAAAAAAGTGAGAAAATCTGCCAAATATGAATAATAATATGAAACTGGTAATTTCCAAAATACTACCAAATGTTTTCATTCATAAATGATTCAATTCTCAAACTTAAAAAATAATTAATATCAGAAATATTTTACTGAGAAATTTTATAGAAGAAATTTTTAAGACATTATGATAAATTAAAAAAATAAGATTGAATGAATGAATACAAAAACATGTGCCTAAATGGAAAGATGAAACAAATATTGTAAAGGTGTCAGTTCTTCCTAACTACTTAATTTTAAATATTTTTGGTAACCCAACACAATAATTCTAGCAAATATGCCTTCCCTGAAAAGCTTTTTTATTTTATTCTTTTCTTATTTTATTCTGTTTTTGTTTGCTCTCCTAATTCTTTTTTATTAATTTCAGAATATTAAAGGGGTACAAATGCTTTGATTACATATATTACCTTTGCACCACCCAAGTCAGAGCTATAAGCATGCCCATCTCCCAGAAAGTGTGCACTGCCTCCATTAGATGTGAATTTACCCATCTCCTCTCCCCCCACACCTACCTAACACCTGATGAATGTTACTACCATGTGCAAACGTAAGTATTGATCAATTAATGCCAATTTAATGGAGAGTACATGTGGTGTTTGTTTTTCTATTCTTGTGATACTTCACTTAGTAGAATGGGCTCCAGGTCTATCTGGATAGTAGAAGAGGTATTGGTTCACCATTGTTTTTAATGGCTGAGTAATAATCCATGGCATACATATACCACATTTTATTAATCCACTCATGTATTGATGGGCACTTGGGTTGATTCCACATCTTTGAAATTGTGTATTGTGCTACTATAAATATTCGAGTGCAAATATCTTTATTATAAAATGTCTTTTTTTCCTTTGAGTAAATACCCAGTAGTGGCATTGCTGGATCAAATATTAGTTCTACTTTTAGTTCTTTGAGGTATCTCCATGTTACTTTTCATAGAGGTTGTACTAATTTTCAGTACCACCAGTAGTGTATGAGTGTTCCTATCTCTCCATATTCACACCAACATTTGTTGTTTGGGACTTTTTGATAAAGTTAAATGATATCACACTGGAGTTAAGGGATACCTTATTGTGGTTAAGTTATATCTCATCGCGGTTTTGATTTGCATTTCCTCAATGATTAGAGATGTTGAGCGATTTCTCATATGTTTCTTGGCCATTAGTCTGTCTTCTTTTGAAAAGTTTCTGTTCACATTCTTTGCCCACATTTTAATGGGGTTGTTTGATTTTTTCTTGTTAATTTTCCTGAGTTCTGTACAGATTTTGGTTATCAGTCCTTTATTGGATGTGTAGCATATGAATATTTTCACCCATTCTTGATCTAAACAAAATGATAAACAGCAGTGCCACAATAGCCAGGGACTTCGACATTGCTTTGACAGAACAGGACAGATCCTCTAAACAGAAAATAAACAAAGAAACAATGGATTTAAACAGAACTCTAGAACAAATGGGCCTAACAAAATTTACAGAACATTCTACCCCCAAACCACTCAATATATATTTTTCTCATCAGCTCATGGAACATTCTCTAAAATTGACCACATTCTAGGCCCAAACATGTCTCAACAAGTTTTTTAAAAAAGAAATAATTCAATGCATCTTCTCAGACCACAGTGGAATAAAATTAGAAGTCAACTCCAACAGAAACACTCATCTATACACAAAGTCATGAAAACCAAACAACCTACAGTCGAATGATACTTAGTTGAAGGAGGAAATTAAGATGGAAATCAAAAGATTCTTTGAACTTAATGATAAAGGGGGCACAAGTTATCAAAATCTGTGGGACACAGCAAGAGCAGTCCTGAAAGAAAAATTCATAGCCATAAATGCCTCCATCCAGAAGACAAAAAGATCACAAAACAACAATCCAATGAATTGACTCAAAGAATTGGAAAAGAAAGAACAAATCAACCTCAAATCCAGTGGAAGAAAAGAAATAACCAAGATAAGAGAAGAACTAAATGAAATAAATAACAAAAGAACTATACAAAAGATTAATGAAACAAAAAGTTGCTTCTTTGAAAAGATAAACAAAATTGACACACCTCTCACTAGAGTAACCAGAAGCTGAAAAAGAAATGACTCTAATAAACTCAATCAGGAATGAAAAAGGAGAAATTACAACTGATACCACAGAAATACAAAATATCATCTCTGAATACTATAAAAATGTGTATACATATAAACTTGAAAATGTGGAGAAAATGTACAAATTCTTGGAAACACACAGCCTCCCTAGGCTCAATCAGAAAGAAATAGAATTCCTGAATGGACTTTATCAAACACTGAAATTGAAGCAGTAATAAAAAGGCTTCCTAAAAAAAAAAAAAAAGTCCCAGACTAGTTGGTTTCACACCTGAATTCTATCAGACCTACAAAGAAGAACTGGTACCTATCCTGCTGAAATTATTCCACAACATCTAGAAGGAAGGAATCCTCCCCAACAAAGCCAACACCAGCCTGATACCAAAGCCAGGAAAGGACTCAACAAAAAAGAAAACTACAGACTGTTCAGCTGCAGGGTAGCATGGGTTAGAGAAATGCAAATCAAAACCATAATGAGATACCACCTAACCCCAGTGAGACTGGCTTCTATCAAAAAATCCCAAAACAACAAATGCTGGCAAGGATGTGGAGAGATAGGGACACTCTTACACTGTTGGTGGGACTGCAAATTGGTGCAACCTTTGCGGAAAAGAATTTGGAGATTCCTCAAAGAGCTAAAAATAGAATTACCATTCGATCCAGTAATAGCATTATTAGGCATCTGCGCAAAAGAGCATAAGACATTCTATGATAAAGACATCTGCACCCGAGATTTTTGTTCTATTCAACGAGGCTGGGAAAGCCAGTCACAGAGTAGGCACTCCAAAAGAATTCCTCAAATAAATTAAGAAGGAAGAAACATTTTTGGAAGTGGTGTAGAAGTGGTGTTTTACAGATTCTTTTGCCCTGTCAAAAGGTTTTAGAGAGCTTTTCTTGAGGGCAAGGGCTGCTTTCATGAGAGACCTGCTTTTTCATCCAAAAACAGGCTTTGGGGCACAAACAAATTCTTCTGTAGCTTGTTATGTGCAGTAGAAATATTTTTAATAACTCACAGATTACACAGTTTGAAGTGACCCTAAGACCCAAGTCTTCGGACGTCTCAGGGCCACTTTGGTGGCTGCAGCTCTCAGGCACTGAGACACAGGGGGCCTCCGACGGCTCCCAGGCAGAGCGCATATTTCATTTTCTAGGCTGAACCGTGCAGAGCAGGGAAGATAAACAATTTCCTAGTGAACTGCGAGTGGCCAGGGAGGCAGGTAATTACTGTATCTCCCAGCTGTGGGTGGGAGTAGGCAGGGAGCACATGCACCGCATCTCTGGGCTGTAATGAATGTTACAGTTCTCTTCCAAGGTCATCTTGAGGTGGAAACACATTTTCCAGTAGGGTCTGCCTTTATAAATGTGAGATTCAGGAGCAGATACAACTGTATCAAGCACAACCTTTTGTATTATCTCATACATGTTACCAATCCCTAACCACCAACAGGGTCAGGGTGTAGATCAACATCACCTTTGAATATTTATGGAGCAGTGTGGTGTGCAGGGGCCTGGGAATCCAGGAGTGTAAGATAATTGCTCTCCTTGTCCTGGAGAACTTTCTATCCAGGTAGGGAGACAGGCACAGTGATGATGACGGCAATGCAAGGAAGGGCAAAACACAGGGCATGACAACTTCTGCTACGGGGATTAAGAGGATGGGGTGGGGCGGGGTGGCTTAAGAAATTTTTTGCATAGAAATGCATCAGGGAATCATAAAGACGATTGCATGTAGCATAATGGTTGGGAGGCTGGCTCTGGAGTCAGATGACCTGGGTCCAAACCAGCAAGCAGTGTGCTGGTAAATGTATAAGAACCACCTTTTCAGAAACCAATTAACAACCAAGAAAGGCCTGATTTGTAGCACATGCAGATTTCCATGGCGTAAATACTCCTACCCTGGCCAAATCCAAGCTACCATCTTGATGTCAACTGACTAGCATAATTCCTAAAAATTAAAAAATTGGGTCAGAACCAGTCTGAGCTGGCTCTAACACACCACTGGCTGAAATCAAGGCTCTGCTACTTACTAGTTGTGTGAACTCAGGCAAATTTTTCAACTTCTATAATCCTTGGCATCTCATCTGCCAAATGGACATCATAGTATCTATCTTAGGGGATGCTGAAAAAATGAGCTAGTATATGCGTTGCCGCCATGAATCTCTTCTGCTGCGGGGAGAGCAAGTGACTAAGGATCCCGGCTGCTTCATTCTGATTTTATCACCTCACTGTGCCAAGGCCATGCTTCCCAGGAGTGACATCAGGCAGGGACTGAGTTTGGCAAGGAGTCTAAGGCAGGCCCGTCCCTGCAGAACATGGGACTCCTCTGAGGAGTGACTTTGGCCTGATGACTCCACTGGCCTAAAACTTTCTTAGAAGGGCACTGCAGTCCAAGGTGTTGCTGACCCAAAATCCCTTCCCGGTGTTCTTCACAGGAATCAGACCCACCGTGGGGCTGATGGCTCTCCCACCTCCTGTTCCCCCACAGGCATTTCCCCCAATAAATCTCTTGCATATCCAATCTCATCTTGGCATCTGCTACTTGAAGGACCTTGGCATGTAGTCACTTTGGATGTATACACCTTGAGTGTATACAGCAAGCACCCAGTGTTTATTTTTTTAAAAGAAGAGTGATGTGCAATCCCCTTACCCCTTTGTTTCTGAGGGCCTACCTCTGCCCTCGGTAGGTGACCCTGAGAGAGAACAGCAACGATGCTTATCACCCGGGCGTGCCCCTGCATGCCCCTCCAGGACAATGCGGACCAGACTTCCCCACCACTACCTCCATTTTCCATGTCTCCCTTCTTGCCACTCACATCCACCGTGTTCTTACTGTTACCACTAAATGGAAATTGCTCTTGCCAAGATCACTTGCTCTTGTCATGTTGTCAATCCAATGGTTACATTTTTAACTCTTATTTTATGTCCTTTTTGGAAGTTTCTGACAATAATGAACAATCCCCCCTTCTCAAAATGTTTTTCCTCGGATTCTCTGACACCACATTTCTGTATTTTCTTCTTGGGACTCTCACTCACTTTCCTTTGCTTCCAAATCCTCAAGGAGTGCTAAAAAGTGGGTGGCCCCTGGGCTCTTTTATCCTCATCCTCGATACACACCTCATGGCTTCAACTCAACAACTTCAGTAAATGATTACTGAGCAATAACATTATTCTAGACATGATCTCAATCTTCATGGGGTAGATATCTTAGTAGATTAATTACCCCTCTCTTCCATACCGGTAACTTCTAATTCCGTATATGCAGCCCAGCCCACTCCTCTGCCTGCTGGACGTCTCCATTCACCTGTGCTTCAGGCACCCGAAACTCAGCATAGCCAAAGCAGAAGTTATTTCCCCCGCCCCTCTGTCCCTTCATTCACCATCCGTCGAATTGCTCCAACCAGAATCCTGGCATCATCCTAACCTCTTCCCCTTTTAGCTCCACATCCACTCACTCGTGAAGCAATTGCTGACTGACCTCCTAGGTATGACTTAATCTACCCATTCCTCTTGGCCTCCTGCACCACGACAATCCTATTCCACATCAAAATAACTTACCTTGCTCCATGCCAACTAGCTTCCCCTTTCACAAGATTTTAAATGCAAATCCTATCACATCATCCCCTCTCCCCAACCACAATTCAGTGTCTAGGACTTTTCATTATTTTTTGCATAAAGCCTCAAATATTTAGGATATCTTTCTAAGGCCTTTGATGATTGAGCCCCTTGCCCACCTCTCTAGCTTCACACCATAGTCTCTTCTCTGCTTTGTAAACTCGATCTGCATGAGATTCTTGCACCGTCTGGGACTCTGGACCTACGTACATATTGTTCCCACAGCATGACCGTCTCTCCTGATTGATTACTTGTTTAATGTCTGTTTTCCCCAATAGATTCTACAGTCTGTGAGGACCAGAACCACATCTGTGTTTTGCATTAACGCATTCTCAGTATCCGCTAACGGACTGGCTGCAGAGTGGGTGCTGAGCATTTGTTGAAAGAAAGAGTGAAACAGTTGACCATATCAGAATATAATAGTCTAAACATTTGTGCGTATGGTGTACATAACCAATTGCAGATGGTTAGGTTCATGAAAAGATGCTGGTAGCAAAATGCCAGACCTACCAGGTTTATTTACATTTAAAGGAACGAACCCAGGAAGAAGGGTTTAACTTTAAACAAACAAACAAACAAAAAAGCCTCAAATTTGTCACTAGCATCAGTGTTAGTGTGTAAGTTTGTGTGCATGTGTGTGTGGCAGGGTAATGGTGATAGGGTCCACCTATGGTGATGTGGTCACCTTGAGGTCACCATGTCCCCCTTTTCTGGACAGGCACAAGATTAAACAAGGCTGTCTTGGTGAGTAGATCGGTGAGCAACAGATTGGAAAAGTTTAGGAAACAGCTGTCACTTCCAGGTTTTATAATTTTATTTCAGAACTCAACATACACCCTTTTCAGACCCTCTTGTACTTCACAAATTTATTCCTGACATTTTATTTCCTAAATCCCCACCTTCCTGTTCCAGCCCTAAGTACTCAAAGAAGAGATAACCTCTGCTTCTTTTCTGCCTTGAAGTGCAATGACTAATGGTACGGGTGTAGTTTCTCCTTTTATCAGCTCCCTGAGATCCTGTGTTAAAAGGGCCCCGATGACAAACCCTGTTCTTACACCTGGCTTCTTACACCTGGCTTCTTCTTACTGATCGTTTCGTTCCTGGTTTCTGCCTTGTCTGCAGCCTCCTAATTCACCAGCGTCGGTCTGCTTGTAGGTCAGGGACCCACGCAGTGTGACTCCATGCCAACAGACCCCGGTAGAGATATTTAATTGCTTCTTGCCACAGCTTTGTCATTTGCAAAGTGGGCCTAATGAGGCTATCGTGGAGAGTAGCACATTTTTGGAAGACTGCAGACTTAATGAGGTGCTTTGAATTTCCTAAAAAGGAAAAGCCCTTTGAAAACTTGGTGTTGACTTATTACCCCTTGATGTAAAATCATTTATTTTGACTGAACCTTAACATTCTCCATGCTAAATGTGGATGTGCAAATCAATTAAATACAGATTGTGCTCTGCAGAAACCTGACTTTTACTAATAACATTTAAAGAGAATTAGATGAAGTATCATTTATTTAAAACATTAAAATCAAGACTGGATGAAAAAGGGAGACCAAAGTAGTTTTAGGTATAGGGTATGAAACAAATAATGCCCTACCCCAGTTCAGAAGAACTTTTCCACGAAAAAGAAACATTTTTGAAAATTGACCTTTGAAGATTTGTTAGATTAATGAAATGGGCTATTTTATTAGCCCATTTTATTATAATGATTAGTATCTAAAAGCAAGTGCTCATAGACCTCAAGTTTAAAAGCGCTATTTGTTAAGGCTGCTAAGCATAAGAGAGGTGTCTCTTTTTGGTTTTGGTAATAAAATATTAGTTTAAGTAAATTGGTGTAACCTAATTTCATCAGCTGTAATAGAGAGATGAACTCTGTGACCCACTGTGCCCTGGGTCGTGCTGGTAAAATCTGCACAGCCAACTCTTCTGAGGACACTTAGCCATCCCACCATGATTTGAATGTGTCCTCTGCAAAATTCAGGTGTTGCCAATGTGACAGTATTAAGCAGTGGTGTGTCTAAGAGGTGATTAGGGCATGAGGGCTCCTCCCTTTTGAATGGGACTAGATGCCCTTACAAAAGGGCTTGTTGGAAGCAGTTCATCCCTTTGCCCTTCTACCTTCTGCCGTGTGAGGACGCAGCATTCTTTCCCTCTGGAGGAACCACCTTGGAAAGAGAGAGCAGCTCCCACCAGACACCAAACCTGCCGGCACCTTAACCTTGGACTTCCCACTCTCCAGAACCATGAGAAAATAAATTCTGTTCTTTACAAATTACCCAGTCTCAGGTATTTTGTTGTAGCAGCACAAACAGAAAAAGACACATCCATTTTATACACTAGAAAAATAGTCCAGCTTAATTGTTGGCAGTGGTTTGGAGGCAAGTGAGATACTTGCACAGAAAACACAGAAGTGCAAATTTATGTGAATGAAAAACTTGAGAAGGATGCACTGACATGACTGTATATTTTTCAAACTGTGCATCAATCAAATATTCATTTAGTCATTTATTCCGCAAATAAATTGAGCACTTACTATGCATGAGAACGTGTGTGTGTGTGTTTAGGTGCTGAAGAAATGCTGGTGAATAAGACAGAAAAGCTCCCTGACCACATCCAGTGAATTCTAACACCTCCCTATGCGATGAGCTCCAGGGCAGCAATGGCACGTATACAGAGCAGTGGCACCTGCCCTTCGGGAGCTGACAGTCAGGCTGGAAAAGGACTAAGGGAACAACAAGAAAGTCACATAGTACAAAATGCAGCAGTTCAGCATAATGGTTCAGAACACGGCGTCTGAAGCCTGGTGCATCTCTGTTCATCACTCAGTGGATGCAGCTTAACTCCAGGCAAGTTACTTAACCCCTCTGAGCATCAGGCTTCTCACCCCTAAAATAAGATCACAAAGGTACCTTCCTCTTAAGACTGCTGTGAAGACCAAATTAAGTATTCAGTTGCTAAACAGTACCTGGAACACAGCATGAACTCAAGAGAAAGTGACAGGGCAGAGCACAGGAGCAACTGGAATTCCAGCAAAGGGAGAGCGCCCCAAAGGTTGGGGTCAGGAGAGCCCACAGACAAGAATTTGGACGATGGATGGGATGTGGGTGGGGAGAGACGAAGGCCTTTCAGCTTGGGGTGGCAGCGTAAGGAAAAGAATGGAGATGAGGGTAAGCTTTTTCTGGAAAGAGGATGTCAAAAGTTTGATTGGATTAGCATTTATTGGGGAAAGCAGTAAGTCAGGGCTGGCAGGACAGATTATTAAGAGCTCTGAAAGGCAGAGAAAGGCCTTTGGAATTCATCACAATAGGCAGGAGTCATCAAGCTCCTTGAGCAATGAATTAAAGCACATGATTTGAAGTACTGCTTGGAAAACTAACTGGCAGCGCTATGCCAGGCGGCGCGGAGGAGAGGCTGGAGGCGGAGGAGAGGCTGGAGGCGGAGGAGGTCCGTTAGGAGGCGCTGCGGCGTTGAAAAAAGTTCAAGACTGTGGCGTGGGCAGCAGCGACGGAGAGAGGATGAGGGAGTCTGCCAGGGACACTCTACAGCAGCGGTCCCCAACCCTTTTAGCACCAGGAACCGTTTTCATGGAAGACAATTTTTCCGCAGACCAGGGAGCGGGTTGGGGGGAAGATTTCCGGACAATTCAGGCGCATTACATTTATCGTGCACTTTACTTCTATTATTATTACATTGTAATATACAATGAAATAATCACACAACTCACCATAGGTTAGGAACCCCTGTTCTAAAGGAAAAATGAAACGGGTTTCGGCGCAGATTGGAGTGACTGGATGAAGAATTATTATTATTTTTTTTTTTTTAAATCAGGATCACGGTATATAGGTGATGTCTGTATATTATTTAAAAGTTTTAAGTAACCTGATCAGATTGGACAAAAATAGACTAGGCATCACAGTGACAGCACAGACACTCACAGGATACCCAAGAAAGACGGTGGTCGGTGATGGGGCTGTGACGGAGAGAAATGTCGCCAGGTAGGGAGGGGGAGCCAACCTGTGACCGGCCGGATATACAACCCGCCCCTCAACACAGAGAAAGGACGACTTAGGCTTTAACACCTGGGGTTTGCAGGTCCTCGCGGCACACACTGATTTCTGAAATTAGTCATCTAAATTTAATGAGGGGAGCAGCCAGAAATGACAGCGTTAAAGTCTCAGATACCTATTAAAAGTCAAAACAATTCAAGTGAGGGAGTGTATTCCCTCGCTTCAGCTGAATTTCCGAAAGTAAAGGAAAAATAACAGTCACTGCGTGCGGACCACACAGGGCCCAGAGTGAGCATGACAGGAAGCGGCTGTCACTTTGAAGTTCTCCCACAGTGCTTCTCAAGTCCAAAACTTCAAAGAGAGACATCATCCAACCGAGTGTCAACATTCCTCTAGAGGACCTTGGCTTACTTGCGTCCATATTTGTAGTTAAATGGATGGACTTACAACTGCTCAAAGTGCAGGGTCCTACTCAAAGATTTCTCACCTTTCTATCGCCAGGTGTGCTCAGGTCATTTCAAAGCCCTTTGCAAAGTCCTTCTGTAGCAGCCCCCACAGGAAGTCAAAGAAGGCCTTACAACAGAAGACAGGGAAACGTGAGGCCCCCGTGTCAACAGGGAGTCAGACATAGCCAAAGATCACCCCAACTTGGAGCACCTCATTTTTACATTTTACATTTGCTGTCACAGTTAAAAGCAAAGTAAAATGTGTATCTAACTTGGCTTTCAGTCTCCAGTTGTTTTTCATATTTCTTTTATATTGCAAAATTGTGAACGATGAATCTATTCTGCATTTATTACAATGTATTAAACATGGTCACTGAGGAAGAGACTGCCAGGAAAACCACACTCCTGGGAAAAGAAACAAGATAACATCCAGCCCAGAGATCTCAAGAAAGGACACCAACATTGAGTTTACTCTGGTGACACAGGCTGCTGAAAAAGCAGCCACTCTGTAGCTGCGGGTTTATCAAAAATAAGATCTAAGTTACAAGTGGGGGGGTGGTTAATGAAATATTCCTTGTCTTTTGCCTTAGGTTTTTCTGTCATTAGATATTGAGATTTATGCTCAATATCTGAGCATAAATCTCAATTTCTCCCTGAAATGGACTCCCTCAATTTCTCCCTGAAATGGACTTCCATAAGGCCTGGGTCCTAAACATTATACTTTGGTAAAAAAAAAAGTGGAAATGAGCAAAATTGACAATTAAGAATTTACTTTTTACTGCAATTATCTGACTCCTACAAGAAACCAATTTTTATTACCTTTATATTTAACATTGTTATAGAGATACAACAAAAACAAATGGATAAGATTTATAAAAATTGGAAAAAAGAATGATAAAATTATCATTATTATTAGCAGAGGGTATAATTTTGTCTGATAAACTGAAAAGAATCTCCTGAAAATCTATTGATGAACAGAGAATTCACTAAATTGGCTGAGTTAAAAATAATACACAGAAATTAATAGCAGTAATAATAATATGCAACATAGCAGCAACAAAAAATAAAAATATCTAGAAATCAACAAGAACTGTGCAAGATCTAAACGAAGAAAACTTTAAAACTCTCTTGATGATATAACCAAAGTCTGAACAAATGGAAAGGCAAAGTACTTTCTCAAATAATAAGACTTCCAAAAGATGTCAGTTCTCCCTACGTTAATCTAAAGGTTAATGTAAACCCAGTAAATAAAAATAGGATTTTCTGGATATGTATGGGGGGAGGGCTGTTTAACAAGCCGATTTTAAAGTTCCTAAGGAAAAATGAACAAAGACAAAGAGCTAGGTAGGACAATTGGGGGAAAAGACAAGTAATAAGGAGAAATTGGACCCTTAAGATAATAAAATGTATATATAGTTATTGTATGTCATATAATAAAATCTGTGTTATGTAATTATATAATAGTTTATATTCACATACATACACATGCTTATATATAATATATAGAATAGTGTTCTCCTGTACGTAAAGACATACATTAATAGGACAAAATAAAAAGCAAAAAATAGATCTCTCCAAAACCAAGAGCTTGTTATATGATAACCGCGACACTTTAGATTAATGAGGAAAAGATAAGTTATTCTATAAATGTTGAGATAATTTCTTAGTCATCTGGGAAAAAAAGATGTTGGATTGCTATGTCACATCTGATACAAGAATAAATTTCAGATGGATTAAAGATTTTAATTAACGTGAATACAAACAAAACCCTGGAAGACACCATGGAGAATTTCTGTACAGTTTTAGAGTTAATAAGGTCGTTCTAAGTGTGACTTTCTAAGTATAAAACTGAGAAGCTATAATAAAGAAAAAAGTTGATAAAGTTGAATACAACAAAATAAAAAATTATGGATGGAAAAAAAAACCCACAAAGAAAGTTAAAAGAAATTATTAACTAGGAGAAAAAAATACTTGCAATTCATATCACAAATAATGAGCTAATTTCTGTAAATTTTTTTTTTTTTTTTTGGAGACAGAGTCTCACTCTGTTGCCCGGGCTAGAGTGCTGTGGCATCAGCCTAGCTCACAGCAACCTCAAACTCCTGGCTCAAGCAATCCTCCTGCCTCAGCCTCCCGAGTAGCTGGGACCACAGGCATGCGCCACCATGCCCGGCTAATTTTTTCTGTATATATTTTTAGTTGTTAATTCCTGTAATTTTTAAAGAGCTTCTAGAAATCATAATGCTAGCAAAATGGGAAATGATATGACGAGCGTGGGAAATACAAATGCCTCAAACATGTGAGAAGATGCCCAACTTCACTCATAAAGAGAGAAATGCAACTTAAAATCCTGCAGACACATCATCTCTCATTCCTTAGACTGGCAAAGATAAAAATGTGAGATGACAAACTGAGCAGGCAAGGAATTGAGCAGTGCACAACATGGAACACTCCCCTGGAATCCTGACAACAGAAACGGATGGACATGTCTGTTTTTATGTACCCTTGACAGCAGTGAGCATGAGACAGAGATGTGCTGGAGCCGGCCTGCCACAGCTTGTGAGAGACAAATGCACATATCTTAACTCTGCTGTATTCAGTCATGTCATGTTCGTAGTCTGAAATCACCATAGTGAGAGTATTTAGGCCACAGAAATTGGTTAATGTTACAAAACAGCCCTGTCCCCCAGAGAAGTGGTTGTTAGACATTTAGGAGCACACCACTAGTTACAATTTCTGAAATCTCTGCCAGTTTGATATGTTAAAGGTGGTTTACTGCTTTAATTTGCAATTTAAAAAAATTTATGGAGGAGCTGAGCATTTTTAGATTTTCTGGAGTTTTGCTTATAATTTTTCAATTTGGTGGTGTTTTTTTTTTTTAAAAAAAAACTGCTTTATAAGAGTTCTTATATCTTAATATCTTAAAGAATTAATCCTGTGTCATAACTGTAGTAAATATTGTCTCCATTTATTTGCCTTTTAACATTGTTGATAATTTGTGTGTGTGTTAAATGCACTATTAATCGAGGAGCAAATCTAAAATTCATTTCTGTTGTGGTTTCTTCCACTGCTTGTGTGCTTTTCCACCTGCCAGCTCCTTCCACAGTTTTCTGATTTTCACATGTTACCTTTTTAATCCATCTGGATTTATCTGATGTATGCGAGGTTCCTTAACTATCCAGTTTTCCCTACATTATTTTTTGATCCATCTATCCTTCCTCTATTGGTTATAATGGAAATGTTATTGAGATGATTATGGATTCACAGGCAGTTGTGATGTTTTTTGATCAAATAATAATAAGCTAATGATGATGACAGCTGACATTACATTTAAGAAGCAGAAAGACACAGGGGAGTTTTAAGCAGGGGAACGACAGTATCAGATTTGCATACTAGACCCTCTGACCATGGATTGGAAGAAGACGAACTGGACACAGGTTGATGGGCCCTGAGGCTTTTGCAGGGATCCCGGTGAGAAACGATGAGGGCTTTATGACCACTGCTGGGACCAGTCTCGAAGTCATTGAGGCAGGGCCAGGCTTGGAAGCTGACTGGACACTCCTGTGCCATGTCCCATGCTCTTGGCCACTTTTCAATCTAGCCACTGCCGCAGCCACAAGCTTCACACGGAAGCAAGTGAAAAAGAAATGTAATCCACACTGAGTAATAACTACTTAGAGAAATAAAGATTAGCAGTAATCAAAGTTGGTTTTGGCTAATCTTACTGCCTTGGTTTAGGTCACTTTGCTTAATCTCATAGGGTTCTCAGTAGTAGTAGTCAGACATAGAATGCTATCAACTATATCTGAGGTTTATTGTCATTAAAGTTTCTTCCTTTTCTTGTTGAACTTGACTTTCTTTTATCCATCTGCTGACTTTTTCTACAAGTCTCATCCGAAGGGTTAATTTCAAAGACTGAGAATACATGCTTAAATCTCTGCGAGTGGCAAAGGGACAATCATCTTACCACAGAAGTACTAATGTTACTGTTTTCTTTAATGCAAAAGGAGATGAGTACAAAAGTTTCTGAGTACAGAAACGTTTAGCTAAACATTGATGCAACTCCATCATGTTTTTACTCTGTAATATAAAACATAGAGCCATTCTTCAGGAGGCCCATGGCTTATCCATTTGGTGACTGGGACATCTTGCAGAGCCATTTCTTAAAATCTTTGCTTGCCATGAAATTGAGCGGGCTTTGGTTACAATTCTTTCATTCAACCATGAATATCTACATGGGTCTAGGGTCAGAGAAAAAGGGGTCTGTTCCTAGAGGCTGCATGATTCTGTTGCTAGTTGAGCCCCCCACCTGTTTCGTTCACTCCTGGCTGTTTTCCCAGAAGATGAATGAAAATGTCACATGGGATGAAATTAAACTTCTTAGTAAATTCCTGCCAAACCACATTTACCAGTATTAATTCTACTCTGTGACGTTCACTAGTCAATCATAAAAGGGAACAAAAGTAGTTTGTTAAATGTGCTTCACAAATCTTCATGATTATGAACCAAAACCACCACAATGTCCAGGCTTGATTATTTAATCTATAACTTTTCCAAGCACTTAAACTTTCTAATATGATAAGACAAGTTTGACCTTTCAACTGCATTTCAGGAGATCAGGTATCTAATTTATTAATACAATACCTGTTTCTATCCCAGAACGTGCTAAAGCTCTAAGGCATTTAGCAAGACTGGCTCCTCGTCCTCCAGTCCCCATACAGTCTCCACACATATTATTTTAGTAATAAGCTCATGCTAACATCTACATCGTGCCCCACACTTTGGGAAGAGGCCCTGAAAAAAGTGACAAATGCTCATCTATCCCCTCTTATTTTCTATCCTCCTTATCGTCAAAAGTATTTTAGTCTTGTTCTTCAATTTCCAGCCATTAGAGGGCAAGGCTGCTGCAGCTAACAGATACCGAGACTTGTTTTGAGAGAGACTGAGCGAAGCAAATATTTTTCCAATTACGCACTATCTAATTCAATTTACATTTATTAGAAAAACTGCCAGCTATTTCATGTTAATATTAACATTTTCATAAGTACTTGCAATTAGAATTCAAGCTGAGATTCCAATAAATCTCTTAGATGTTTTACCCTTACTTTTCCTGTCTTCAGACTTCGCAAAATATTTTTAAGAACACGTTTGGAGGTCACTCAGCCTTAGGGGAATTTATACTGCGTATGTAAAACAGTTGGGTAGAGAAAAATATTACAAATGGCAAAGCAATTGAGGACAACTATAGAGGTATGCCAATTTCTGCAAAACAAGTGTAGGGCATGAAATTCAAAATTTTAACACAGATAAATGGAGCCATTAGTTTTTCACTTTATATAAAACTTCGCTCCATAGCTTCTTTCAATAGCAAGCTCCTTGACTGCCTTTAAAGAACATTTCCTGAGTGCATTTAAAGTGTAGTTCTGTTCACCCACGTCTTTTTATTTAGCATTTATACATCTGTGTATGAATTGGCCTGCATTTAAAGAATGTCACACATCTCTCTGAAGCAATGGCAATGAATTCCAAGTGCCCTGTCAACCTAAATAAAAAGATGTCCATATGCTAAAATATTTTATTCATCAAAGTGCTCACTGTTTTATTGCATAAAGCATGGCTTCCTAAAATGAGATCTGAAATATAGGGTATAATACACTTTTTAGTTTCTGGATAATAAATATTATCCACTTTAACTTCAGAAGTCTGATTTAAGACATATACAGAGGATTCATAAATAAAACAAATATTGCACTGTACCATCAATCCTCTTTAATGACATTTATTTGCATATGCCAATTAAAAGCCTAACAAACAAAAATTTCTAAGGGGGAAGCGAATACAGCTTTCTCCAAATGGGCAGAGGACAAGAAGTTAAGCTTCTATAAAATATTCAGGGGGCGCTTCTCTCAGTGAAAACAGCTCTTGCTTATAGAGTCAAAAATGGATGCGCTGTTAATTTCTCGGTATTTCTCAAACTTAGCTGCACGTGGGCTTCTGGAACTTTTTTTAAAAAAAATCCCAAAGCCCAGGCTGCATCCAAGACCAATTAAACCAGAATCTTCAGGAGTGGGACCCAGGCGTCAGCAGTTAATAAAGCCCTCCAGGTGGCTACCACGTGTGGCGAGCGGCAGAGGCTGAGAACCACGGCCTTAGTAAATGTGAGCCACCTGCCCCAGCAGGGGCGCTGTGCTGAGCCCCGCAGGGACACAGCTGCAGCTGTCCTGCTGACTCATGGTGGTGTGTGTGTTGGGGGGGTGGCGGGCAGAGGATGAGCTCAGCTGACAGGTGGCCGCAGGGTGCACCTGGCTGTGCTCTGGCAGCCCCAGTGGTGGATGCTCCGGGTGGGATCTCACATTGAGAGAGCAGATCAGGCAAACCTGCCTGGGCAGCCATTGGAGCAGTGCTGCTCCCTCCCACACCCACTCCTACAGGGACATCTGGAGAAACGCTTCACTGTCCCCAAGCTCCTCACCTCCCTCCACCCTCTGTTCCTGCCAAATGGGAGGTTCACCAGAGACTAAGCCTGGAGCTCTCAGGCTTTTGCACATTTTCTGAAGTGTCACTCATCTGAAATAGTCCCTTCCTGTGATCACCCTGAATGTCACCCTGTCCTATCTGCATCCTCCTCGAAAGACTCAGCGTCCACACCTCCCTCTTCTGGGAAGCCCCTCCAATGACTCCAACTCTCCCTGACTTCATTCCTCACCTCATTTCTCAGACTGAAGAGTCTACATCATTCTTTTCCTAATTAAACATGTCCCAGCCAATGACAACTCCTTTGCTGCACTGAGCTATTATCTCTCCCCTTGTTGGTGTCAGGTGCTTCACGTTTGTGTCTTCAGTTGCTGACAAGGCAGCAAGCAACTGGAAGGACAGTGACACAGTGACGGGTCTCACACAATTAGTCAATGCTTCCTGCTGCTGCCCCTGCCCCCACCCAGAGCTGCTCCTTGCACTGGTTGATGTTTCACACATACTTGCTCCTTGGTTTATCTCGTACTTGGATCATTGTCGTAGCCTCTGATTAACTGGTCTGTCCATGTCTCCTGGAAGCCCTTCTCTACTCTGTATGTTGTAGTCAAAGCGAATTGTTCCTCCAAATGTAAGTTTCGGGATTCCTTGTAAACATGCCTTAGTCCTTCAGTCCCTCCCAGGGATCTTTACGACGGCCTGGGAGGTGCTATGGAGCCCAGCCCCCATCTGCCCACATTATTGGACTCAGCTCACCCTGCTGCAGCCTCCCTGGTTCTTCCCCCACTCACTGTGCTCCCTGCTGCTACAGGGCCTTTGCACCTGCTGTTCCCTATGCCCGAATGTTCTTCCTTCTTCTCCTTCCCTCTGGATCTCAGTCCAATCTTCACTTCTCTGACCTCCAGACTTACCAACTGCCCCATTCTCTGCCTGGACAGTGCCACATTGCTCTGCATTGTGGGAGGCGATTCAGTTGCTATTTCATATACATTTGTGTGGTTCGAGGCTTAATGTCTGTCTCCTTTGTAGGACTGTGAGCAGCATGAGCACAGGCAGTATCCATTTTTGCTCAACATTTTATCTCTAGTTCCTACCGTAGTGCCAATCACATAGAAGATACTAAATCAATATTCACGGAGTGAATGAATGATGAATGAACGGATGGATGGATGAATGAGTCACCAGTAGAAGGAGAATAAACAAAATGTATGACGGGCCACTAGGATCTGCAGACCAGGGGCAGGAAAACCAGAGCTTGGTGTCACTGCAGGGCAGTGTGACAGTGGCAAGGAGCTGTGGGCTTCCCGCCTGTGGGTGGGATAAGCTCCGGGTCAGAATGCCCGTCACGACCATAACCCCTATAGTCCCCTGCTGAGCAAGAGTCCTTGGTGACATTGTGATAAACAAAATAGTGGACCCCAAAAATGTCCATGTGCTAATCCCTGGGACCTGTGAATGTGTTTGTTATTTATATGGCAAAAGGGACTTTGCAGATGTGACTAAGGTTAGAGACCTCGAGAGGGGGAGATTATGCTGGATTGCCTGGGTGGGCCCAATCTAATTACATAGTCCTTAAAAGTGGAGAGCCCTTCCCAGCGGGGTTAGGGCAATGGGATGGAGGAGAGGTTTGAAGCCTGAGAGGGACTCAACCCGCCGCTGGTGGCTCTGAAGATGGAGGCAGTGGCCATGATCTAAAGCATGTGGCCTCTAGAAAACGGGAATGGCCCTCAGCTGATGGCCGGCAAGGACATGGGATCTCAGTCCTACAAGCACAAGGAAATGGATTCTGTCTGCCACCCGAGTGAGCGAGGACAGGGATCTTCCCTTAGAGACTCCACAAAGGGCAACCCTGCCAACACCTAGATTTTAGCCCAGTGAGGCTCGGGTCGGATTTCTAACCTGCGGGATGGTGAGATAATACGTTTCTGTTGGTTAAGCCACTGGGCATGTGATACATCATGGCAGCGGCAATGGGGAACTAACAGGGGCACTTCGCATACAGGTGGCCACATCCTGGCCCACCCATCTCCCCCACCCTCCTGAGCACAGCAGAGAGGACATGTGTCTCAGGGCAGCCACACATGACCTGTGAGGGGCTGAACAGAGTGACCGACTGGGAGCAGGCAGCCGACAGGGAAAGCCACTGACAGAGGGGAGGGGACAGTCATGAGCCGAGGGAGCTGGAAGCCCTGGGCAGCCCTCGCCACCGACACACCTGCTGGCTGGAACTGGCTCCAACTCTAGACAGCTTCTAGCTTTCCCACCATGTGGCTTATGTGCCTCCCATGGGGCCTGGCTCTGCTTGGCACTTCCTGGTCTTTTTTGGCCACTGTGGTCCTTTTGTCCCCGTCCCATGTATCTCCTGATAATTTCCCTTGCATTTCTCCTTGCCGGGTTTGGTCCTAACCCCCACTCGGTCTCTCTGAGCTCACAGTCCCAGTCCGTAAGGGGGGTGGTGCCAATCCCTACACCGGGGGGCTGTGAGGATGGACGCCCTAATACGAGGGAAAGTTCTAACTGTTGACACGCCACACACATGCTGTTGCTCTACAGTGGCAGTCAGTTCGGGTGGCAGCTGGTGGCATTCTGTCCTCTTTCCAAAATCCCTTTGTTGTTCCCTCCTCTCCTCCCTAGCCCCCTACCTCACCCAGCTCCTTCTGTTGGCCCCTAGGGATACTGCAGGTCTTGCTAATCCCCAGAGGTGGCCTTTGGTCCTAAAACCACCTTTGACTCCTGCTTTAGATACACCCCAGGACAGACAGACTCCAAAGACTGTCTCTGCAGTGGGGGCTCCTGTGCCCTCAGCACTTCTGGATGGCTCACAGCAGCCTGGCAGAGCACTGGGCTCGGCATGTCCTTCCCCCACCTCTCGGAGCGGGCCCTGTGCGCTTAGATGACTTTACAACCTGGGGCCTACACAAGCTTAGGTTTCCAAGTAAATAAACACAGGACAAATGTATGCCAGCAGGCTGGGATCAAAACGCATCTCCAGCTGTTGGGAATACAGAGAGAAGCAGTTTCCTTAGAAACGAGTTTCCCAGGGGAAATGGCCAAGCGAGGCAATTTGAGACCTCAGCAGAGGGAGACCTGAAGGTTCAGGGCCCAGCGTGTCCTGAGCTCCACGCAAACGGCAGCCCCTGCTGACTCCCTGAGCAGAGATGTTTCACGTCTGTAGGAAAAATGGTCCCTTTAGGTCGTGTGAAGCCACTCACTGAGCCAAGGGCATGAAAGCATCCATGTCGAAATGCGTTCCAGAGATTTAGATCTTCCAAAGCACTTCTGTGTAGAACGTTCAACTGACTCCCCCAACAACCCTGTGATGCAGGCCTGGCAAGTAATATGGTCCCATTGTACAGACGAGACAAGAAAGGTTCAGAGTTTGACTCACTAGGTGAGTCACCCAGCTAGGGCAGCTAAGGAAGGAACATAAGTACACTATGTCCTAAGCCCCTAGCTCAGCCTGCAATGAGACGGTAAATTTGAACTAGCTGGAGATAAAAAGCATTACTTTATTACCTTCAAAGATTTGGAAAACATAGATATTTACTGAAACACTTAAAATGCAGACAATCCAAATCCCTTATTCATTTTCTTTCTTTAAGAAAAACGATGCTTTAGGAATGGTGGTGATGGCTGAGGTTTCATTCACAGGACATCCTTGGCTGGTCAGGACAGAGTGGAAATTTCCACACACCAGAATTTCATGTGTATACTTCCAAAGTTAAAGGACATTCGGAGTCCAAAACTTTCAAGCAGATTAAAATGCATAGCTTTCTGGAAATCTTTGCTGACTCTGGCCAATTTTCAGGCTTCTCCAGAATTCAACAGGGCCAACATGATTCACTGAATTCTTTATGAATTAAGAAGCTGTAAATTACGCATCTTTTCTTTTAAGCATGCATTACTTTCCACGCTTTACAGCCAAGCCGCATAAACAGTGTCACAGAGGCAGCGCTCTCCCTGGGAACAATTTCTCCCCTCCCTTCCTGCTCTTCGAGTGGAGGATGGCTCAGGGAGGCTGCAGTAATGGCTGGGGAAGGAGCCCAACTTGACATTTTTTTGGAGTTTGAAAGTACAAAGTGGTATCTATGCAGAAGATTTCCCCATGAGGCTTTCTAAGGCCAGGGTTTAAGCAAAGCACAAGACTGAGTCACATGTGTAACTGGCAGGGAGAAAATGACAGCACAAGAAATTCACTTGCATGGAAGCCCAGAGAGCAGAAGAGGGAGTGGCTTCAGGGGAATGAGACTGCCTCCCTCACTCGGCAGTGACAGCAGTTGCTTTTCATTAGAAGTCATTCAGTCTCATTAAATACGTTCTGTGTGCCAGGTAGTCCCCTACCCTGGAAATAAAGGAACCTGGACTCCAGCTAGGGAAGAGTCTCAGGTGCTGGGATATGTCCAGGTGTGCCTAGGCTCAGAGGACGCTCACACCAAAGAAGGAGGCAGCCACCTCCACACTGGGGAGCCGAGAGTCTGGCTCCGGACCAGGAGAAATGAGCCTAAGACAACTGCCTTTGCATGGTATGGCTGCTATAAGCTGAACCTGTCTCTACGCTAGCACTAATTTATTTAAAAATTATTATCCACTAAATGCAAATGAAGAATAGTTTGGAAAGAAACAGAGAGTTTTAGAAGAGCTAGTTGTTTCCAGAAAAGATGGAGAATAGCTTAAAAAAATGCTTGAATATTTGAAAACAAATTTCTATGACAGCAATGTCTTTGTAAAGATGGACAGATGATGTTCATAAAATGATTTTGCTTAAAAAGCATTAAACACGGCCCATCCTTTTCTCCCCTTACCATTCAGGAAGCAAAACACAAGGTCCAAGCAGGCAAAAGGCTCCTCTGGAGGGTCAGGGGGCCTGGCTTCTCCCGCTGGAGGGGCCCTTAGCCCACCTATAGACGCAGGCCCGTCCCCGCACCTGTGAAGGGATGTGTCCTCACCCTCTCCAGGGACCCTACAAATCCCAGGATCGCTTTACTCTTTCCATTTTCTTCCACACCACCCAGCAGCACAAGATGATATTATTTCCCCCTCAGCGGAGGCCTCCCCTCAGCTGTATGCTAAGCAGCTCTGCAAGGCTCGGGGCCAGGAGCAGAACTGCCCGATTTCTGGCAACTGGATAAAGCAAGGGCTTGGGAGCACTGCGATCTGGAATGACGTGGCAAATCAGTAGATCCGTTTCAGGCCAGCAGCTGAGACCCTGTGTGCCTGCCGTGTGCAGGGAGCGGCCCCGGGGCACGGTCCCCCAAGACGGTGGCCTGCGCGGCCTGGGTCAGCACCCCTCGCGGGGCCTGGCCCACCCGCGGCCTTGCTGAGGGGACGGAGGTCTCCTCACAGCTGCCTGTGCCCCGCTGAGACACAAACAACACCCTCTTTTGAGTAAACAACTGACCACCCGGGCTTGCCAAAATGAGGACAGGCTCTTCTGAAAGGGGCGATTTTATCTCAAGAATCTAATGGGACCAAGGAGATAGAATAAAAAGTTGCAGCTATTAAAAAAAAAAAAAAGCAATAGACCATCTTCTTCCAAATAAACAAACTATCCTTTGAAGAAGAAAACAGCCTTCTAACCAGGTCACGCTGGGGCCAGATCATGAAAGAGTCACTGTCCCCCCTCCCCACTGCCCACCCCCAAGCCCTCCGTGCCTCAATCCCAGCTCCCCAATTTTCTGCCTTGTCACCTTGGGGAGTCCAGTGCTTCCCTGCTGGGGCCTTGCCAAGCATGGATCTGATGAGCTCATCTGACATAGAACCTTCCAGAACACAGTGCTTACATTTGGAAAGGGGCCCCTATATATCTATAAGGGTAGAATTTGAGGCAGGGAAATTTCCCTAAAATTTCTCAAGTCACATCATAAAGGCAGTTATCAGCTCTTCAAAAACACAGGACTTGCCCCCACTACCAACTTTCAACATTTTATGAGCTTTTAATAAACATTTAAACCATGATTTTTTTTCCTTTCATGTGTGCAACTTTTCTCTCTCATGATTAGGGCTTATTATTTGTGTGAATGTGTGAAGACTGTATTACAAGGAATGATTTACAGGATGGCAAAAAAAAAATAAAATAAAATAAAAAAGCTTGACAGTGTAGAAAAACCTAGAGCATTCCCCTCAACATTGATATCTGAAGAGAGTATTCCTAAGACTCGTTTCCATATCGTTGGTTTTTCAGCATTTTCTGCTGTCATTTGGTTCTAACTTTCTTAGTACTAGGGTTGGAGCAAATTTTGAAATATTATCTTGATTACATGGAATGCACTGATTTTAAAAGAACATATAAATATATTAATCAGGATTCAAAACAAATAATAAAGATAATTTGCGAAGAAATCATTTCTCTATTTAGTGAGTCTATACTCTGAATACATACTTGTCACTGAATAATAACCACATAGCTGTATTCATAATGCATACTTTAAAGAAAAAGTTCAGGGTTTTTGCCACCAAAAGCTAAGAAAAAAAGGTAAAAGCCACTTTAAATATACATACCATCAAAATATTTCACCGAAGCCTTAGGGAGCTGAGTGAATGCTGGACAGGGCGTGGAGGGGCTTGATCTGGGCGTGGCCCACCTGCAAACTAGTTGTGCGGTTCTGGGTGAGACACGTGACTTCTCTGTATCTATTTTCTCAACTCTAATCGTGGACTTTGAGACATGACAGTGACACTGAAGTGACAACATACCAAAATGCTCCCAGCCTCTAAACATATGCCTCCATTAAATTTAAAAATTACGTGAGGAAACAGCAGTTTGGGCACAGTCCTGAGACCAGCCGATGCTTTTCTTCAGCTACGAGGCTGATGCTGAGGACCTGTCAGCAGTGGGCACAGATGCGGTGTCACTGCCCAGCAGTGGGACACGTCTCACTCATCCTCAATACTTTCTTTTTTTCCTGCTTGTGCCGGACGACAGCCCAGGATGGGTCCGGGTGAGCCTGATGGGCCCTCCCAGACACGGGGACCAGGATCTCAGCCTCCCCGGCCCCCGCTGTCAGCTGCTCAGCCCACTTTTGTCAGCGCAGGCCACAAAGGGATGAGACATGTACCTTTTATGCTGGAAGAAAGATAACTCTGCTCTCTGCTTTTGCTAACAACTTCCGTGCTGCGGAAACAACTCCTGGGTTCAAGATTAACATCCCTTATGAAGCTGAGGGTCCCAAATGAAGGTCCGGGGAAAGCAAACAGTTATTGCCCCAGTGGCGGGGCTCTGTCGTGCTGTGGTGGAAAGAACCCAGGCCTTGAAGGCAGAGGACCCAGAAACAGTCGGTCAGTCACGGCCGTGCCCTTACCAAAGGGTGACTTTGGCAGTCCCACATGTTCTGGGAACCTCAGGGTCCTCACTGGAAAACAACTCTCCCTCTCCCTCGCAGGGTTGCCATGGGAATTGAATGGGATGAGGGCTGAGAAGGAGCTTTGCAACCGTCTAAGACAGATCCCCCAACACACTTTGCTTCTTAACCGTGATAGTGCTGGCCGGGACTCCTTAGGAAAGACTTTCTCTCCTCTGGGACCCAAAACCTAGCATTAAAGACAACCTGAGCCAAGCAGAATTAGAAAATCACTTGGGAAAGTAAGTGTCTGCTAGGATCTGGGTCATCTGGAACAAGTTTTCACTGGTCCAAACTTCCTCCCTGAGGAAGCGCCCTCTCCACGCTGAGCTCCCTGGAGGTGCCACGGGGAAGGCCACGGATGGGGAGGGGGGCTTCCCAGCCTGGAGGAGCCGCTCCCAGGGCAGCCGAGAGAATACCTGTTGCATGCAACGGGACTTACCAGGTAGCGCTCCTCCTGCCGCATGCTGGGGGTGCGGATCATGTGATTCTGTTCCCCTCTCCAGTCTCCAAAGCGACGGAAAAAATAGTTAGATAAAAACCGGTTGACGGGGTCTCTAATGATGTTGATGTAGACAGGCTGGTCTCCTCCAAACCTAACACACACACGCACACAAACATGGAGCTCGTTACAACCCATCACGTCTGGAGGGAAATAGGGCCAACTTAGACAATGTTCCCCTCTAGGGTAACTTTATTATCAAAAGATGACCTCATCGGCTAAGGTGCCAATGGACACTTTAATAAGCAAGTGGTGTTTCCTGATAGGCATTTTAGTTATCATCATGCAGGAAGTGGAGATGATACCTGCTCCAGTTACCTGACACAAGCCGCGCTGTTTGTCAGTGTTCAGGTAGAGATGTCGCCTGGTTTCTCAATAGGCAGTAAGTTGTTTTTTTTTTTTTTTTTTAAGAGACGGAGTCTCGCCCTACCACCCAGGCTGGAGTGCAGTGGCACGATCATAGCTCACTGCAGCCTCAAAATCCTGAGCTCAAGCGATCCTCCTGCCTTAGCTTTTTGAGTAGCTGGGACTATAGGCCATGCCGCCATGCCTGGATAATTGTTTTAAAATATTTTATAGAGAGGGGGTCTTGCTATATTGCCCAGGCTGGTCTCAAACTCCTGGCCTCCAAACTATCCTCCTACCTCAGCTTCCCAAAGTGCCGGGATGACAGGTGTGAGCCACTGCACCTGGCCTGCCTCTAGGTTCCTTGAGGACAGGGCCATGCTGTATTGGACTTTGTATTCCCAGTGGCTAGCACAGAACCTATTGGCACACAGTTGGCCTTCAGTGCTGTTTCAGTTGACTGGTAAGTTCTGACTGCCTTGTTGGTGAAATGGTACTTCCTGTATGTTGTAATTCTTTAGTGAGTGCTTGCTGTTTACCTCTTTGAAACTACTTTATGTGACCAACTTGCTGAAGCCCCACAACACTTGATTGTAGTAGTAGTAACTATAATAATCCCCACCTACACCTGGGGAAACTGAGGCAGAGAGAGGGTGAATAACTTGTGACTGAGTCAGACTATGAATCCAGGTAGTCTGGCTCCAGAATTTGTGCTCTTAATCATGGAAAGGTGATGTCTAGAGTTGAAAAAAATAATAAAAAGTAATAATGTGCGGGATATTAAGAATAAAACAAAATTCAATATAAATATCCTCAAGTGATAGCAAGTGATTTCAGATAAAAAGAAAACAAATAGCCAGGTGTTCCATTTTAATTTCTTCCATAAAAAGATTAGACAGATCACTATATGCTGGCACAAGAGCAAGGACTTCCCAAGGCAAAGTGATGAGGTTGACTACATTTTTCTCAACAATTCTTCCCTTTTCTCTCTTCACTGCTGGAAAGCAGTGGCCCTGAGGAGTCTGGGGAGGGCACTCCAACCTCTAGGCAGAGGCCATGCTCTAGAGACCTCCTGAGGCATCTGCAGGCTTCGCTAGCCCTGTGACCCTGTGACCTTCTGATGGGAGTGTCCAGGCATTCTCTCCGGTTGCAGAAAGAGCTCAGGGAAAACAAACTGGTGGGACCCTGCTCCTGCCTCTCTTCAGCTGAACCCACCTGGAGTCACAACCACATCCTTAGGCAATTAACACCTAACCTGGTATCCATCCCTCCCTCCTCTGTGCTCCAGGCCCTCTCTCCCACACTGTGTAGACATTTCTGTCTCTCCCATCTGCAGCCAGGAATGATAATCACATAGCACAGTGCGTGGCACACAGTAGGTGTTTAACAAATGCTAACTGCAAGAAGACATGAACACCTAGGTGTATGCTTCTCAGTTGTGACATTTCTGCTGATATCACAGGGCTCTCTTGTCAGAGGAAAGGAAACATAACAAGTCAACAATCCTTTTTGTGTATTAATTTATATAATGTCCCCAGTTAATTTGCATTTTTAAAGAGTCTCTTCAGAGAGAAGAATGCAAAGAAACAAAAAGGAATGGCAGTCATGCCTAGTGGAATTTCAGGCACCAGGATGTATGAATGATGCTGTAGATTCCTTGAATATGACAACATTGGAAAACACACTCCTCGAGAGCAAGGCTGGCCCTGCCAATACGAACCTTGTCAGTTCACAGACATGTACAAGGTGGCATGCATGTAACTGGGTGCACAACTAGCTGTAGCCCCAGGAGCACTAGCAAACCGCCATACACATCCTAGACTTATCATCCACTTTTAATTAAATTGGGTTTCATATCTACAATAAACAGCAACTAAAGTAATAATGCCAGGGACTAGGACACACACCAATTAAGAATCTAATTAGCCCTTCAAAAATTGCATCATGCTTTTAAAAACCTCAAATGTACTTCTATGTGTATGTGAGGAATGACTAACAGTGCTAATCAGCAGAACTGCCCAATCACGCGAGTGAACGCACAGCTTCCCGCTAGGAGGCGGTTCTCAGCCTGTCCGCCGCCGTCTGCCGTCCACAGCTGTGGATGTATGGACTGACAGGGCTTACTGAGTATGGGTGACTTGCTCCTGTTTGCATACTGTAACCTAGTGCAGAATTTCCAGACTAATTTTCCCAAACAGAAGTGTTAGATGGCTTAAGAACTTAACTGTCATGTTTCAGATAATATAATATCCTCTAGAAATTTCTAACTGTGAGAGAGAGGAGTCTGATACGGATCTCCCCCTTTCCAGAAGGCAGCAGTAATAATGGTTTCAGGCTGCCAGTCCTCATCCTTTCTGTACACACAGCTCCCACCCAAACTGGGAAAATCTGGGCTGACATGCCATTTATACAAAAGGGGCCAGACTACCACCATGGTACCACTAGAGCACACCACGTGTGCTGGTGCCTGAGAAGGAAAATGAATTTCCCCATCCTCGTTCCATCCTCTTCCAGGATCAGCTTCTCTCCTCTCAGTATTTTTTAACTCTGTTCCAAGTTCTTAGTCACCCTTACAAAGTCTCTGGGTCACCTGAACCTACCACTTACTGATGACTCCATTCTTGGGGTCAGAATAGTTTGTATCCCACTTTTCCATGCAGCAAAACACACTTGCTTATTTTTAAAACCCTTGAGAGAAGATTCTACAACCTCCCTGTGAATCCATCCTGTTGGTCACAGTTGAGGAGTCTTTGTTATACGCCGCCAATATTTTTCATCTTCCTTTTAGGTACATTTCCTTTTGTATGAGACATTTGACACAAAGGATTAGCTCTCGTGTGCTTTTAGAACTTTTAGCCTTTTCAGCTTCAATTTTAGTTCCTTTAACTTTTTTTTTTCTTTTAAAAATTCCTTTGGCTTTTGTCATAAGATTTATTGCCCTTCATTTTATAATCTATGGCTCTAATTTGGTCTTCATTGAGCACTAAAAAATTGTGGTGACTACAGCTGATCATGGGTTCCAAGTTGTGCATACCCTAGAGAGTGGAGAGTCAGGCCATACTTCGCTTTTCACTTAACAACACATTCTTTTGTCCCTTCGTCACCACAACTGCTACTGCATATTTGAAGCTTTCTTTTAAGTCATCCTAAAATAGCAGGTATTACCAATTTCTATGACATTTACCCACAGGTCATATTTACCGACTCTGTAATCACCTCTGTGGGTATTCTGACCCTCTGCACACTTATCATATTCTTTTAATTTTTGCTTTTATTGATTTTTTTTTTGATGAGAAGATAAAGACCTAAAGCAGGATATAATTCTCTAGGAATAATAACTACGTGGTTCTCATTTTGGGGAGGCATTTCTAAAGATCTCTTGCTGAGCATTTTCATCAACATCTGCCCCATGCTGTTACTTCAATCAATTAACTGACCCATCAACAATATTAGGCACCTCTTCCATAGCTACACAAAGCATTTGGGTAAAAATTCTAGGTATTCTTTTATCAAAATGCTAAAGGTATTCTTCCTGTAACAAAAAATATTGCATGTATTAAATCAAGACTTAAGATCAGAATTATTCTGGAGAATGAAGGCTGTTTTATCCTCCTACCACAGTAGAGTTTTCTATGATTGGAAACAGGTTTTGAAAGCATATCTTCTTCTTTTTTAAAATCGTGGTAAAGTATTTGTAACATAAAATTTACCCTTTTCACCATTTTTAGATGCACAAGTTAGTGGCATGAAGGACATTGGCAATGTTGTGCAACCATCACAGCTATCCACCTCTAGAACTTTTTGAGCACCCCAAACTGAACCTCTGCGCCCATTACACAAAAGAATCCCTCTCCCCCTCCCCCAACCACCATTCTGCTGAAAGCCTATCTTCTTTGTAACCTCTGGCCTGGATGCAGAGGTTATCTTTGTGCTGCTACCTATATTAAAAGATGAAAAGTACCGCAGGCCAGAGGCCCACGGCTTTGATCTTTGTCCATAAGGGAGGAAGACACTTTGAAGTCAGAGAAGGGCCATTTTGGAACGATGTGACCTTTTGGGGGAGCTGCCTGAGGAGGAGAAGGGCAGAGATGGTTGTTTAAGGGTCCTTCGCTGGACGCCCCTGCCCGGCAGTAAGGCCAGCCCTGGCAGTTACGGGGCCGGCATGGGGGAGGTGTGCCCTTCGTCCGCACGCCCCACGCAGCGGGCACTTCCGTCTTCTCTGCCCAGGACAGGACCTCCCCTCCATCACAAAACATAAGCAGAAGAGACAGCTGTGCCTGCTCTCTGGCCTGTCCTAAGGCAAGAAGTGGAAACATTTGCTGGGAAAGGGAGGGACGGCTGGGTGAGGCTGACACTGGGAGAGGAGCGTGGACGACAGGGCATGGAATAAACAAGAGGCGAGGTGGCCGTGGGAAAGTCCAGAGTACACTTGTCCTTGAGGGGCCGACGCAGCTGGTGGGCTCGTGCAGCGGCAGTGACCCCCTCACCGTGGAGGGAAAAGCAGAAGCAAGGAGGCAAGAGCTCCATGTGAGGAGGATGTGGCAGTGTTCAAGAGGGATAAACTGAGAGAAAACTGTCACTGGCAAACGGACCTCCTGTGCTGCGTGCGAGGAGGTGGGCACAGAGCTAACTGCATCAATTTTTACTGTGCTGTTCTCTTCACAGTTGGAGGCTTCTGCCACATTAGGAAAGATTCGAAGGGCACGGAATTAAAATGGATCACCTTGCTAATGAGAATAAAAAACAAAGTCAACACTTATGAATAAGATGCGGAAAACAAGGTGAGTTATGAAATTAGTAAGACCTGATTTGTTTTGTTAAAGAATGCCATCAGAAGGGCAGATGTTGTTCACAAAATTCTCATGTGAAAAACATTTGTTCAGATCAGGAATTAAGATCTCCCTCGCAGGGCAGAGAGTGTCCAAAACGCCTCCCTTGCCCATCGCACCCACCTGCTTCTCTGGTGACTGATTTATTTTTAATCTTTGGTTTTCGCAAGTGAGTGCCGGCATCGGAGCCACCGTCTGAGATTCACGAGAAAACAGAAATGGAGGCAAAGGAGGGTGGGCGGTTACCGGTGAGAAAAAGGGAATGACATGAGAAAGGTTAAGAGAAGTGGTGGTTTGAAGTTACTTAGCGTGTTGGTATCTCTCATGATGCACCGGGACTATTTTGATCGCATCAGGCTCTGAGGCAAAAACTTCTTAAGGTTTTTTTTCTGCAAGAGGCCATGGGGGGGGGGTGGGTGAGGGGAAGTGCACATTGGAAAAAGAATTACTTCCCAACCCCAGGAAAAAGCTTAGAAAACGAACACAAAGTGGGGGCAGAGGGCAGACAGATTGAGTTGTGGTCTGTCCTGAGCCTTTCCGATGTGGGGATCTAAGATACATCTGAAGGATACTGTTAATGTTAGAAAGTTGATCTTACTCAAAAATTGTATCCTAGAGTTACTTTGAAAACTGGAAAAAGACACATGCAGTCACAGTAACCAAATGTTAAAAGCCCTACTGAAACATCACGACAAAGAGTCGCAGCCAAGGTGGCTTTGACTCAATTCTCTAGGTGGTCCAGGTGAAAAACATCTGTCTGGCCCGCATTTCCAGAGAGTTCAAAACCTGCGTGGAAGAGTGACCCAGTGTGAAACCTGTGAACCACACTGCCACCTGAGCTCTCTGCTGAGCTGGCTGTCCCTGAGTCGTCTGGCAGGAAACCTTCCCCGAGGCAACTACAAAAACACCCCATTGGTCTGATTCTATTGCTTCCTTGGATTAATAAAACTGGATTTGGCCAAATGGTTCCTCCTGACTCTAAAAGGATAAAGAAGGAACAGGGCAAGAAGGCTGGATGATGAAAAAATGAAGTAAACCAGCTATGGAATCACCAAAAGCTCACAGGATAGCATTTTACATCACTCACAGTGTCTCACTTTCAAGGTAAAAATGGCATCTTTAATAGAAAAAAAGAAATAAAGGGCAATTAGTTTGGGTATAATGCCAAACTTTCAGAAGTTCTGAACTTCTGTGTGCAATGGAAGGTGTGTGCAGAGAGGCTGGCCCTGGACTTCCACTCTCAGAGTCTGCTCTGTGTTTCACCGCATGTTAACGACGTGCGGAAGATGACAACTATCAGCAAAGAATATTAGGCTGCAGTATCAACCTAATATTCTCATAAGAACCCCACTGTCCCGAAACAAGCATGCCTGTCGGCAGCTATAAGGGTAGGTTTCTTAAGAGCCACTTAATTATCTTTTATAATACCTTATAATTCAAAATATGTCTTGAACTCATTTTTTAAAGTACGTTAAATCCCTCTCAACAAGTGCCAACTTAGTTGTTTTTCTCTGTCAGTTGTATATTTGGGGACTTTCTTTGTAAGCACACAGTTTGTCATTTATGCCTAAGAAGTTTTCCTTAAATAAACTATTCCCTTAAAAAAGGAAAAGCTGATCTGTAACTTCCCACGTTGTACGAGTGTAACAATGGTCTTGCCACTGTTCAAGTTCAGCTTATCCCTCTATTCATTTTTATGGAAGACCCTGGAATGTGGGGTGGGAAGAGAGTCGGGGGAGATTGCTCCCATAGAGTCAGGCAGGCTCTTTAAAGGAGCAAAGTTGGCCAGGCCGGTCTCTAGTTATTCCTGGTTAAAACTCTGCCCGCCGCTCCATCTGGGCTCACCTATGGGCTGCACTGCCACATCCCTTGCAGTCCCCTCTTGGTCCAGCTTTTGCTTCTCCTGGACCCTGCACTAGGCACACCCTTCCCCTTCATTTGCCTGAAAGTGACACATCCCTCACATCCCGGCAGACTTCCTCTTCTGGGCAGGGAGGGTCCTGCCTGCCACCTCCGCTGGGGAAGTCCCATGGCCTCCTCTCCTTACCTTCCTGACCCCTTTAATGGAAGAAGGACTCACAGTTTCCCGAAAGCATGTTCACTGCAGAAGCCCCAGTTCCACTGCAGAGTAAGGAAGATAAAGGGTGGTCCATAAACATGCGTTTAATTGAAAAAGATGGAACTGCGGAAGGGGAAACAGAGCCCGCCCTGCCCTCCAGGTGCTGCCACAGAAATACAGCCCAGGCTCAGAATGAGACTTCTACAGAAATGCCTTCTTAAATGCCACTTTGAATATAAATAACATCCTTCCCTCAGAAGGCCTTTCCTCCACATGTTCAGAGCATCCCTACAATATAGGGGTGAGCAGGGACTGTCCCTATTTTACAGACAGAAAACCAGAGGTCCTCAAGAGGTGGAATGACTTGCCTGGGATCGTGGTGGGTGCAAAGGCAAGCTCTGCCACCCAGAGGTCCCGATGGCCAGGCCAACACGGCTGTCTGCAGATGCGGTGTCTTCTAAAAGGCATTTATCAATTTTTTTATTCTGTTCAGAATTAAAGCAGTCAGGATTAAACTCCTGTGCATGTACTGATGGTAGAGGCCTGGTAGAATACGGCCACCACGTCGTGCTCTGCTGATCCCATTAAGACACTGGCTTTGACTTCCCATTAGTGTTCTACACTGTTCTGAGACAATTATTAAAATTTGTCACATTGCAGTGTGTTTGGCCGTAAAGATTTGACCTCTGAACAAAGATGCACTAATGAACGAGGTTTGAGGACATCAGGGGTGACAGAGAAGGAAGCTCACTAGAACAGCAAGGATCAGAGAAGCGTGCTCTTCTCTGCACAAGTCATAAAACACGGTGCTTGAAAGAGCCAACAAGTCCTCCTTAGCTAATTACATCTAATGATATGTTCTTGGCTTTCTGGAAGAGGCAGGGCACACACCCAGACAATCGGGTAACGAGCCGCTTTATAAATGTGGTTGGAAACACTCCACGCTGCCCAGGGCCTGGCCCTGGGTCACTGTGGATAATTTGCAGGTGCCCTATTCACCTTCCAAGGGACCTCTGGTTATTAGGGAGGCTGAGGAAACATCACGGAAGCTCACTTTTAAATATAAGGCAGCAACTCCTCTTCTCTGCTTAATAACTTGCTTTGCTGAATCTCATTCTTTGCACTTAATTTGCACAGGGCCTGCTGCACAGCAGGGAAATCCTTTGAAGGCTACAACGTCCTCCAAGCAGGGTAGGTTGTCAGGCATCCCGGGCCAGGGCAGAAGCAGGGACTGCTCCAGTCAGAGCCCTGTCCTTCCCCCAGAGCCAGCCTCCCTGGGTGCCTGGCCTCAGTTGCCACTAGATCAACACTCCCTAGCAGGTGCCACTGCTGCTCTGGTGCGCTAACTCTCGTGGGCCTGTGAGTACTGTTATCCTCGTGTTAGAACGAGGGAAGTGCTAGTCAGATCGCTGATGGCCAGAGGTCTCTAGGCTGGTCAGATCTGCCCCTGCAACCACTGACCTGTCAGCTGATAGATTCCAACTGTGAGCACAGACCTGGGCCAGCCAGAGGAGAGCAGGAATCTAAGGATCATCAGTTGGGGTGCGGGGCACAGTGACAGGAACACTACGCTAATGGACCACTAGGGAAGAGAACGCACAGAACTTGAAGCTACCAATTTAACAAAGAGAGGGTCTAAAAACATCAATTTGAAGATTTGCACTATTATCAGAGGCCGCAGCCACTGAATTAAAAACAGAATTCTAAAATACCTCATCAATATCAAACATGCAAGGCTTAGAATAATCAAATGGAGTGCAGTCATGCATTAACAATGGGGATATATTCTGAGAAATGTGTCATCAGGCGATTTTGTCATTGTGTGAACATCACAGTGTACATACGCAAACCTAGAAGACACAGCCTACTGCACCTGGGCTATATAGTATAGTGTACTTTATTTCTCCCAGGCTATAAACCTATATGGCATGTTGCCATACTGAATACTGTAAACAACTGTAACATAATGGGAAGTATTTATGTATCTACACATAGAAAAGGTATAGTAAAAATACGGTATTATAATCTTATAGGATCACTGTTGTATATGGGTCTGTCATTGACCAAAACATTGTTATGCAGTGTGTGATTGTATTAAAAAGGTAGACAGAGAGGCCATACTAGCTCTTTGAATCCTATACATTACTCTACCACTAAGTCATTCCCAGAGTCCTGTGCAGGTTCAAATTGTACAAAAATGTGCAATAAAATATTTGTGTTAAAATACTCATCTCTTGCCTTCTTATTTGTTTCAACACAAAATCTGAGTTTTCTTTCTTTCTTTTTTTTTTTTTTAAAGAACTGTCAGGGCGAATGCCATCTCATTTAAAAATAATTCCAAGTTTTCATAAGATTTAAGGTGGTATTGGGAAGAAATGAAGTTTCTGCACCAAATATTTCAAATTTTGATTCCTCTGTAGCAAAAATAAATGTATTAAAAATGACTTTTCAAGGACAGTTGCACTACCTTATAAATAAAGGTGGATTTCTAAACTAATTGTTCATTAGAAGAAAACGAAAGAACCATTAAACTAGGAAATGTCTTACCTTGAAAAGTTGAGGAAATGAACATGTCGGGTGAATAAATAGGGCTGTTCGGCAGTACTTATATTTTTAATCAGTTCCATCTATTAAAAAAAGTACAAAATTAGCATATGTAGGATCTAATTTACCAAGCCATATTAAGCTAAAGGTTATCCATCCAACTCCATCCAACCCACTTATTACCTCTGGACCAGGGCCGAGCAGCTGCGCTTTGTGCAACAGTTATGAACTTTTACGTAAGGCTTCTTAGTGAATAAAACAGTGCTATCCAAATTTATAGTCCTGTATCTAATTTAGTTAATTGTTACCATGAAAACCATGTGACAGATTAAGTCATTTCAACTGGAGAAATCAGTGCGGTGCTGTACCAAAACGCAAAAAAAGAGAATGCCTTCAATCCCCTCCTTACAGTCAAATCGAGGAAAGAGGTTAATGATTATCTCATATTTCTATAATGATATTACTGAGATACATAGAAATATTAAAACTACTGCTGCAGAATTTTAAAAGGGGAATAAAATGAGGTACCACCCCATTATTTTTCTCTTTGATTATAAAAATTTATAAGGAAAATACGTCATAGGAAACACACAAACCCCCAAACATCTTGGTTTTTTGGTGGGTGGTCGTCTGAATTATTTATTTGCAGTTATCAGCAAGGCAAAAAGTAGTTTATATTCATATAAACTAACTTTTATGGTCTTCTGGAACATGTCACGATACAGAAAATGTTTAACAAAATCTGTTAGAAATTCCATGCATTCTTATGACTCCCTGACTTCCTGAATTCAACTTTCCCCAGATTTTCTAATTGGCCCTACCAAAATGGACATGCTGTGGAATTTTTTTAAAAAGCATGTTGAAGATTGCTACTTTGGATGGACATCAGAAGTGCAGCATTTCATATTTTATGCAATAGTTCAAGTTGAAAACTAGATACAAAGCCCGTCATTCACGTGTTAACCACAGTAGCAACAACAACAATGAAATGAGAGTCTGGAAGTCCAGGTTTGTCTCAAACATGACAGAATACCTGGGTCTGCCTTGTTCCCTCCTGTCTAACACAGGGGCTGACACATACATAGGTGCTCGACAAATATTTGTTCAATGAATTAACTCCAACTAGCACATGCTTTATAGATTGCTGCACGAGGATCTCAGTGCCTAAACCCTTTAATTAGATATTCGTGCTCACAATGATTGAAGAAATGAAATTGAATTTTAAACGTAAACGACTTGCAGTTCGTAAACCCTGTGCTTCTGTTACTCAGTGGCAGGCACGGTGAATAATGGTCTGCCTGTCCCCAAGCTTGCGTATAAAAGGAAATTCAATCCTGCCTCTTTATCTACTGTTTTTCCTCTACCCACCCCCTGCATGTGCTCATTTTTGGTAGTAAAACGTCCTGCTTGGTCACTTTTGTTAATTTTGATTTTTGATGGATTTACCAACAGAATTACAGATTTGGAAGCACAACCATAGGTAATTTATCTTTATGGATGTCTGCTTAGAACTCTTGACTGCATGTATGTTTAATCTAAAGGCCATTAATGCTTTAATCTTTAGATTATTTTTATTCAGATATTTCTCTGCACACATACAAGAAGGGCCCTTAATACTGCACACACAAAAAAACTGGATGAGCAGGTCAGAAGGAAAACCACTTCTTTACATATTCAACATTATATTATATGCTCTAAACACACATCAACGTGTTAAATTTAATGGAAGAACAGTAGTAGTTAGATGTTGAGAACAGTGTCATAATAGTCATAAAGCTGTCTATTTCACAAGAAAAAATGGATTCGCAGTGACAATGTATAACTCTTTCTAGACGTATCTTTAAACACAGAATAAAGGTATTAGTGCTCATGTTTCTTTCATTAGCTCAGTGAGGGCAGAGAGTATATTTCAGCTCTCAGCCATGCTGATCTTCAGGAATGCTAAGACTTTCCCCATTTCCAGTGACAAGCAGTGGGCTCCTGAGGTCTTACTGCCATCACTTGGGTCCCTTGCCTGGTCCTCCTGCCATGGCCAAAGCCCACCTTTTCTCTTGCCTTAAGCGTATTTGCATGAGTGGCGTCGTGGGTGGCAACGGCACTACTGAAAATCACCACTGAGACCAGCACTCCTCCTCCTGGCTCATGCAGGTCTACTCCTGGCCTTTACTCTGATTCCACTGCATACATTCATTGAGCATTTATTAGGCATCAGAGATAAAAACATGAATAAGGTGGGTGGGAAGACCTGTAAAGAAGACAGTGGAATGTGTCCTAATGGTGCCCCCAAATCCACCTCGGCTGCACCCACACTCTTGATTCTCACCCAGCTTCACTCTTTATCCCGCCTGATCCATCTCTGGTGAGTGTCACCCTCCGTATTCCCACCTGCCGTGCAGGTCTTTCCTGAACTCCCACGTTCAGTCGCTCGCTGGGTCGTGTTAACCGTATCTGTGCCATCTCCCTCGACAGGCTGGTGTGGCCAGACAGACTCAACTCCTCCGTGCTACTTCCTCACACCAAAGCCTGACCAAGTCCAAGCTCGGGTTTAAGTTTCCTCTCCTGGAATGGTCTTTTGTTTCTCTTTGCATGTCCAAATCCTAACCACTCTTTACCTCTGGCTAAAATGTCTACATCCTTCAGGTAGTCTTTCTGGATCTTTCATTCAGTACCCATGATCTCCACTCTATGTCAGGCAAGCTACTGCTTGGGACTGTGGCTATAGAGAGAACAGATTTGGTTCTTGCTGTTAGGAAGCTCAGAATCTTATGGGCGAGGTGGACCAGGAGGCAGGTACAATCATACGATAACTACCATGGTGGGGGCAGAAGGCACGTAGGTGCTGCTTCCCCAAGGAGGTGCTCCCGCATGGTTTGGAAGGGCCCCTATGAGTTAGTCAGTAAAGAAAGGGATTTGCAGCATTGCAGACACAGTGAACAGCAGAGGCAAAAACAGAACAAAATGACATTGGTATTAAGAAACTGCAGGGGTCCAGTGTGCCGGAGGTTGGGAATGGGTCATCAAGGTAGCAGGTGAGATTAGAGTTAGGCAGGTGCCAGCTAACCAAGGGCACTGCAGGTCACTGGAGGGATTCTAACATTCATCTTGTGGACACTTGATAGCCAGAAATCTTTCCCCCCGAGATCTGAGGGCAGGATGGAGAGTGTGAGAAGAAGGGTAAGGATTAGAGACAGAAGCTCAGCTGGGAAGACTGGGAACAATCCCAGCAGCAGGTGACAAGGACACGACCTAAGGTAGCAGTTCTCAGAGTGGTCCCCAGACCAGGAGCATCAGCATCACCTGGGACTGGTTAGAAATGGTTTGGTTTTGAACATCTTTGGCCAGAAACAAGGCAGCTTTCTTTGATCTACTACAGCACTGTGTCTGAAAAGTTTTCAGGACATGCACTTTCGACAGTACATTGTACTTGAGTTTGTGCCCTAGGTTTGAGCTAGACTGTAAACTCTGCGAGGGCTGGAGCCATGCTTTATTTATCCTCTAGAAAGGCTAACACAGGTACCTGCACAGAATATATGCCCATATTTGTGGAGTGAAGATATCACCTTTAGAAATCCTTTTTGTGGAGTCAAGAAATGTATAGCTAACTGAAGACAGAATTCTCTAGAACTCAGGCAATGATTTTAGCCTTCCTGGGGCAAACCTGTATGTTCATTATCCTAGTGTCACACAGAACAGACAGTTTTACCATTATATAAATAATATCCAGGACATAACAACACCAAACACACTCCCATTTTCTGAGTGCTTCTTGAGGGCTACGCACTGCACCTAGATGCTCTTACACACATACTGTCATTTCATCTTCACCAGGATAAAATGTGTAGGCTAAGAAACTGCAGCACAGAAGGCCGCATGGATTGCTTAAAGTTTCACTGTTACAAGAAAGAGGAGCCAGGATGGAAATTCGAATCCTTCAAACCTCCAAACCCTGCTCTGTATCACGGGCTGCAATCTACTCACCACTCTCACTGATGTTTGCTCTATACTTAAGCTTTTAAGAGGGGAGAAGAGGATTGGTTAGCACAATACCTCTGGGAATAGAGACGGTTTGTGGGACATAAAGTTTCTACCTTTCCTGTGATGTGGTGAAAAGTGGAAAGGAAGTTCTGACAAGTGGGAAAGTATTGAGAAATAATACAAAAATAAAACTTTAAAATACCAAAGAGAATATTCTTTAAAAGTTCGAGACGGGAAAATGGAGTATATCCTAATAAGAAAAGGAAATGAATTTTAAATACTAAAAGAAAAAGATTAATCCTAGCACTCTGGGAGGCTGAGGCGGGCAGATCGCTCAAGGTCAGGAGTTCGAAACCAGCCTGAGCAAGAGTGAGACCCCGTCTCTATTAAAAATAGAAAGAAATTAATTGGCCAACTAAAAATATATAGAAAAAATTAGCCAGGCATGGTGGCACATGCCTGTAGTCCCAGCTACTTGGGAGGCTGAGGCAGGAGGATCGCTTGAGCCCAGTAGTTTGAGGTTGCTGTGAG
>CAUYRT010078788.1:0-16571 GCA_963574885.1 Lepilemur ruficaudatus
AGAAATTAATTGGCCAACTAAAAATATATAGGAAAAATTAGCCAGGCATGGTGGCGCATGCCTGTAGTCCCAGCTACTCGGGAGGCTGAGGCAGGAGGAGAGGCTGAGGCAGGAGGATCGCCTGAGCCCAGGAGTTTGAGGTTGCTGTGAGTTAGGCTGACGCCACGGCACTCTAGCCCGGGCAACAGAGTGAGACTCTGTCTCAAAAAAAAAAAAAAAAAAAAAAAGTATGATTATCTGGGTCCAAACGCTGAGTCTGCCAGTTACTATTTAATATTATAGTTTTGAGAGCTTGGTTAAATTACTTAATCTCCGAATACCTTGGTTTTCTCATCTTTAATATTGCTGTTTACCTTGTAGGGTTGTCAGGATGAAGTAATTTAACAGTATAAACATGTTTAGAAATATCCTTGACATATAGTAAATGTATATAAGTGTTTATTGCTATTGTAATTATTATTGTTGTTATGAGGTCAGCAACGGTTCTTTTTGGATTCCGTTTGCCCAAACACTTTTGTCAGCTTGACAGATATTTGGAGAAAGAGTAGAAAAGATGGGAGTCACTGGACCTGTATCCTCTCTGTCAATATTGCTTGAATGAAAGCAATGCTGTTCTGTCAGTAGAGTTCATATTAAATGTTTTGGGTTTTAGATAGGAAAAAGGAAATATGACTTTGATTCTTCGGAGGTGCTTCAGGGACTGGACTTTTTTGGAAATAAGAAGTCTGTCCCAGGTGAGTGTGGAGCATCACAAACACATCAGGAGCACCAAAATGAAAAGAAACAAGAAGAGAGCCTAACTGAAAGGAAGAGGGAGCAGAACAAGAAAAAGAGGAAGAAGATAACTTCAGGTTAGTGTTTGATTTCTGTTATGTTTTTTCTCTTTATTTAAATTTTTTCAACTACAAATATACAAACAAGCTTATGGTTTCAAGTCAGACAATATAGAGTCATTACTTAGTTGATGGCACTCAGATTGTTTCCAGGTACTTGTGATTACAAATATTGCTATAATAAAGACATTTGCACATATATCCTTTTGTGCAGGTACTGTTATTTCTGTAGAATAGCATCCCAAAAGTGGAATCACTTGGTGAAAGCATATGCATACTTCTTTCTTTGAACAGATACTTCATAATAACTTCCCACGCCCTTGTCTGTACTGAATATTATTGATCTTACCTTTTTTGCCAATCTAGTGAATTAAACTATTTTTTAATATACTTTCTTGACAACTGGCGAAGTTGAGCATCTTTTCCCATGCTTTACTGGACATTAACATTTCATCTTTTGTGAATTGTCTATTCTTACTCTTTACCTGTTTTTCAGAGTTTTTTGTCTTTTTCTGCACTGTACTATAGCGGTATTTATTTATTTTATCTGTGATATCTTTTAAGTTTCCTAGCCATTTACTTTTTTTGTAAATACTGAAGTCATACAATAATGAAAAGTAAATTTCCTTCCCACTCTTCATCTCCAGTCTCCTATTTCTCTAGAGGCGACCACTATTATTTTCTTTTGTATTTTTCTAGAGGTATTTTATTCACATGTATTTATGCCTTCCTTTAAAAAGACAAATATGCAGTATATGTTCTGTTGTGAACTTTCCCTATCTTTCTCTTTTTTAAAAACAATATATCTTGGAGATTGTTTGGAATCAGTAGGAAGTACACTGCCTTGTTCATTTTAATATAGCAAGTATCCCACTGTACATTCCATAATTGATTTAACAATTGATTTAACAAGTTCCTGTGTGATGGACATTTAATTTGTTTTCACACTTTTGCTGTTGTAGTGTTGCGGTAAATGGTATTCTACTTATCTTTGCGTGTATATATGAGTATATCTGTCCAAGAAATTCTTAGAAGTGGGATTGCAAAGTTAACAGATTTATTTTAAATTTAGATATTGTAAAATTATCTACCAGAAACATTGTATTGGTAGGAAATACTTTGCCTTGTTCATTGTAACAGTGTAGTATCCCATCATACATAATTGATTTGACAAGTTCCTGTGTGATGGACATTTAGTACATTGTTTCCATACTTTTCCTGTTACAATGTTACAGTAAAAGTCATTCTTCTAACTTGGCTGCAAGGAAGTTTTATAAAAGCTGTCACCAAGATTAACATGAGAGACATGCCACAAACTTAGGAAAAGTATTCAAATGTTGGACAAGCAGAAATACACACATATGCACTATGATCATTAGCAATAAATGTGTATAGGCCATAAATCTGTGATGTATGTATAGGCATATATCTATTTTTAGTTAGAAAATTCAAGATCTTGTAAATTAGTTATGATTTGGATCTTAGTACCACTTATCTCATGAAGGGGGCAAAAAAAAATTTTTTTAAAGTCTACTTTGTGACACCCTCCAGCAGTATATGAGAATTTTCTCTTTCTGTAAATTTGTCGCCTCATATACTTTGTACCCTTTTTGTATACAGTTGTTCATCTGTTTCTTCTTAATTTATTAAACCTCTTATATTAACGAAATTAGCTCTATGTCTAGCATATTATCTTTGCAGCTATGCTTCCAGTTTGCCATGTGTCACATCTTCTTTATTAGTTTATATATTTTGGCTTTCTGAGCATTAAGTTAATTTTTTTTAAAAAATTCTTCCAAATTCTTCCATGTTTTATTTATAATTTCATTTTGTTATATTAAAATCTTTGACCCTTCATATTAAAATCTATGACTCCTTATTTTGTATAAGGAGCAAATAGGGAACTAACTTGATTTTTTTAGATGGCTAGCTAATTCTCCTAATACCATATGTTGATAATTCATCTTTTCCCTATTGGATTTAAATGCAACTTTAGAAAGAACTCTGGAAGTACAAAGAATCAAACGGAAAGTGCATCCCCAAAGAGGAACACTAGCTCTCCAGAAATGGATGTCGACCAAAGTCAGAACACTAAAATGACAGAAGAATTTCAAACATGGATTATAAGAAAATTCAATGATATACATAAGAAACTGTATAACCAACACAAATAAACCACAAAAGAGTACAGAATTAAAAGTGAGAAATAAGAAGAATAACTTTATAGTGGAGAAATCTGACAAATACTACCTCCACCAGGTGATTAAGACCAACATCAGTAGTGATATCAGTCAAATTGATATTATGTTTCCTTGGTATGATGAGATGAAAAGGGCACTTTCCCACTGTTATCTTTCTCCAAAAACCTGTAACCCTAGTCTAATCGTGGGGGAAAAATCAGATAAGTCTCAATAAAGGAACATTCTGAAACATACCTGACCAATATTCTCAAAAATGTCAGTCATCAAAAACAAGGAAAGTGTGAGAAACTGTAACAAGCAAGACAAACCTTAAAGAGAGACTAACAATGAAATGTAAGGTGGGATACTCGTTGAGGATCCTGGAACAGGACTTTTACATTAGATAAAAACGAATGGTGAACTATTACCACTTGTATTATCCTGGATAGAGCTGGAGCCTATTCTACTAAGTGAAGTATCACAAGAATGGAAAAACAAGCACCACATGTACTCACATCAAATTGGTGTTAACTGATCAACACTTAAGTGCACATATAGTAGTAACATTCATCAGGTGTAGGACAGATGGGATGGGGAGTAGGGAATGGGTATATACACACCTAATGGATGCAACACCATCTGGGGGATGGACATACTTGAAGCTCTGACTCAGGTGGAGCAAAGGCAATAGATGTAACCTAAACATTTGTACCCCCGTAATATGCTGAAATAAAAAATTTTTAAGAAATAGGGCAAAAAAATCTGAATAAAGTATGGACTTAATTACACTCTTCTCATTCTAACAAATATAGCATACTAATACAAGATAATAATAGAGGTAACTTGGTTTAGGATATATGGGAACACTCTGTACTATCTTCATAATTTTTATGTAATTCTAAAACTTTTAAAAATAAAGCTTATTTTTAAAAATACAAGCAACTCTCTCCCCAAAATAAACATAATTTCACTCACATACTTTTGACTGTTTTTGAGTGTGAGGGAGTGAGAGGCTGGGGAGAGCTCCTAAGCACTAAGAAGCAGAGGTACTTGAGAAAGGAAATAAAAGTAGCATCTGTATAAAAGATAATTATCCAGTGAGTAGTCCATGACTGGGTTGAATGGCCACAGGCATGCTGTGCATGTTTAAGACTAGAGAGTGTTCATTTTAGGGGCTGTCATTTTCTACCACCTCTCCCTGGGTGGTGGGCACCACAGAAAGAGCTAGACATTTAGAAATTCTAAACAGATTGCTAAACAGATATTGTTCTGACCTTTATTCCTGTTCACATCTCTGCAGACACTAATGCTTTCACTTCTCCCTTGCTGCTCACAGTCCAGTGTTCATATAGTTCTCCTTGAGTCTGATGACACCAGAAGTCGTAGAACCCATGATTGACCCAGTAAAAAAGCAGTATCCTTGACTAGTCAAGCTGAACAACTTGCATGACCTGCAATGAACTCCTGATGCTACCATAGCAGTAGCACTGAGACAGATTGGTAAGATCTTTCTATAGCCCTGGATTCTTCATCCATGCCCTAAATGTAGTGTTTTTTATGCACAAATGTGTATAAAGACTGGATGTAAAATTTTTTTATTTGCATATGCAATAGGTTATCTACAAATGAGCTAATGGCATCTATCAAATAGGCAAGATGTTTTAAACAACACTAAAAAGACTTCTACTTCCAGTTAAAATTTAAAGGTAATAATGTTGCCTCAACCATAAAGCTGGAAATAAGCTGGATACGCTATCTAACATTTTTTTTAAAAATTCTATGAGCTAAGAATACAAAGAAATCTAAATGAGCTAATATCCAGACAGGGAAAAGCTCCTTCTATGAGAAAATATACTATCACTGCTTTCATCCCTGGTGAAGAAGTAGAAAGAATTGATTGAGGAAAGAAGACAACACATAAATTTATATCAAAATTTTTATGATCACATGTGGGATAACATGAATTAGAATTTCAAGGAGTCCCAGTTACAGAACAAGTTGTATTCACCTGTCAAGGCTTTTCATAGACATATGGAGCATTTGGAAGTTGGCCAAAAACTGGGTTCAAGGTAAAGGAACTGAGAGGACGTCCTTGAGGCAGGTGGGGCCTTCCTCTGAGACAAGGAAACATGTGACTAAAGAACAGAGTCAGGGCAAAAGAGCTGAGAGAATATCCTGAGAGGTACTTGGTGCCTTAACAAAGAGTAAGGCAATGGCTGCAGAAGGCTGGGAGCACACATACATGAATACATACACTTTAAAAGACTACTGACCATATAAAACAAAACATAACAATGAATTGCGAGGCTTTCGCGTATGGAGAAGTATAATATATGACAGAAGCAACAAGGGGAGGGAAGAGTAAATGGAATGATACTGTTGTAAGGTTTATACATGTGCCATAAAGTCACATAATATTATTTAAAGACAGATTGTAATGTTATAGACAGATAATGTAAAGTTTATAATAACCACTAAAATATGAAACAGAAAAGTATAGCTAATAAACCAATAGAGGAGATGAAATTAAATGCTAAAAAATGCTGACTGAAAAGTCAGAAAAGGAGGAACAAAGAAACAAAGAATAGATGAAAAAATATGAAACAAACACCAAGATGATAGATTTAAATATAAACATATGAATTATGACATTAAATGCAAATAGCCAAACACTCCAAATACAGGCAGAAAGAGTCAAACTCGATGAAAACAAACAAACAGAAAAACCCCACCTATACCATGTGTATAAGAAATACTATAGAGTTCTGATTTCAGTTCTGACATGTAAAGAGCCATTCCCATCCTGACAACAAGAAAAAGCTAGAAAAACTGAAAATTTGTGACTTTCCTTGCACCCATAGAACTGAGATCACAGAGTAAACCACCACCCATCAATCTAGAGAGACAGATAGGCACATCTGGAGAAATACAGCTGTGATCTGTTTACTTGAAGCAGAAGCCATTGGAGTCATGAACTAGTAGAGACACTTACTAGGAATCTTGATGAATTACAGGAGGCTAATTGTGTATGGACCAGCTGGAGAGTGAGAAACTCCTAGAAGCTGCAGTCTTGGGGCTGGGTGGCTGGCACATTTTCTTGGATTTTTCTCTCCAGGATTTACACCAGCTTCTTTCAGTGACAGTCTCCTTGGTGACTCTGGCAGAGAAGGGAAGAGTAGCCCTTGTGTAATACAATTTGAGCCTTTTCCATAAAAAGAAAAAAGCCTAATTTTTTGGGGGGGAAAGGACTTAGCCAGAGTGCAAATTTAAAACTTTATAAAGAGAATTTCTCCTCCCTCCTCCAGCCACTAGACTTCCTGTGTCACCTAAGGAAGTTGGGGGAAATATAGTCAACAGAGTTCAAGGTTTCAAGGAAATAGATTGGAAAATGTCAATTAGTAGTAAAAGGAACAAAAGCTATGCTACTTGAGAAACACTTGTGAAGGTCATACCCTCAAGACACAGGCCCACTAAAGAGTAGATTAATGAGAAGATTATAGAATACTCCTCCTGTCCCATGTCTGACCTCCACAGCGACAGGGCTCCAGTGTAATAACAGTGCATTATAGCAGACAGAGATGCAAGACACAGACTTTCTCTGAGGAGGAGAACATAGGGAAGCTCAGAGACAATAGGGGAAAAATATAATACAATAACACTGAAGGAATTAGAAGTCCCTGGTACCTATTCGTATATCAGACACTAAACACAGCCCAACTCTTAGTCGGTTGACATAAATCTTTGCACTAAAGGCCTATTCACCTCAGTTCCTATTACCTAATACAGCATACCTGGCTTTCAACAAAATTTACAAGTCATGTCAAAAGGCAAGTACAAACACACTTTGAAGAAAGCAAACAATCATCAGAACCACACTCAGATAAGAAACAGATGTTGGAATTATCCGACAGGGAATTTAAAATAACTGTGATTAATATGTAAAGGGCTTTAATGGCACAAGTATATAACAGGCAAGAACAGATGGATAATGCAAGCAGGGAGATGAAAACTCTAAAAAAGGATCAAGAGGAAATGCTAGAAATGAAAAACTCAGTAGTGGATTTAAAGTATAACTTTGATAGATTCATCAAAGAACTGAACACAGCCAAAGAAAGAATCAGTGCACCTGAGTGATAGAAACACCCCAAATGAAAGGCAAATAGGAAAAAAAAAAAAGTTGAACAGGATTTCTGAAATTATAAGACAATACCTGAAGGTGTTGCATGTTCATAATTGGAATGCCACAAAAAGAAGGAAAAACAGAGCAGAATAAATATTTAAAGTAACAATGACAAAGAATTTTATGAAATTAGTGATGGACACCAAACCACAGACTTAGGAAGCTAGGGAACATCAAGCAGGATAGATATAATACCATCCTCTCAAAAACAAACTCAGAGAACAAACACACATTCACACACACACATACATGCACATACAGACATATCATTTCCAAACTTTCAAACTGCAGAAAACAAGAAACACTTTAGATGTAGAGACACAGATTGAATATAAAAGGGCAAATCTATATCTATGTTTCTATATAACACAAATACAGTAAGTATATGAAAGTGAACACAGCTATATTATCAGACAAAGTTGACCTCAAATTTAAAGAGCATCACCAGAGATAAAGGGACATTTTATAATGATAAAATGGTCAAATAGTTAGAAAGAGATGTACCTAAAACAGAGTATAATGTACCTAATAGCCAAGATTGCAGTTGATAAAGCAGATATGAAAGAAGTAAAGAGGAGAATAAATAAATCCATAATCATATTGGAAGTTTTAACATGCTCCTGTCAGTAATTGATAGAACAATGGAAGAAATGATGTTAAGAATAAAGAATATTTGAAAATAGCCATCAACACCCTGAACCTAATTGATATTTATAGAGAACCACATCCATCAGCATCAGAATATACATTGTTTTCATATGCATATGTATTAGATGGTTGACCACAAAACAACTCTTAATAAATTTCAAGGGATTGAAAAATACAAAGTCTTGCTTTCTGACTATAATGATATAAAATTAAATTTCTAATTAAATTAAATTAGAACTCAATAAGATTAAAATATCAAGAAAACAACAAAATATTTTGAAATTAAGATATTTATCTCTGAATAATTATAGAGCATAAAAGAAATAACATGGAAAATTTGAAAATATTTTTAACCAAATAATAATGAAATGCAACATCAAATTAGTGGGATGAAGAAAATGCTATAACAAAGAGAAAGACTCCATTTTTGATATTTGACTACTGATGGCTTATATGCCTGTCCTCTCTCCTCTCCCTTTTTCTTTTGCCCCGCATCTGGGCAAGGCAATAAAAAGTCCCTGTGCATCCTCCCTTTGCACTGGCAGATTATTCAAATCACCCAAGCTCAGGATCACTTTCATAGGCATGAAATGTTCCCATGCCCACCTTTTAGCCATAATAAAAACCAAACCTACTATCTTCTTTTCACTCAAGCTACCTAAACTGATGAGAGCCTGCCCTACCTTGCCAGAAAATCCTACAATATGTGTACCAAACCTTTTCAAAACTTATTGGTGTACGTGATGTCTTCAGTCTCAATCTCTGACTCAGTTTTGGGTAGACAGTGAATCTCACTTTTGGCAGTCAACCATAAAACAACTGTATAAAGAAAAATATATAGCTAAAATATGTAGCTATATGGCTATACTTGAAAAGGAAATGGTCCAAATCAGTGTTCTAATCTCTCACTTAAATAAGGTAAAAAATTTCAATAAATCCCAAAATAATTAGAAAAAAATGAAATGATAAAATGATAGCAAAAATCAATAAAATAGAAACACAAAGTTAGTTTCTTGTAAAAATGAAGAAAGTTGATAAACAGGAAGATTGATTAATAATAACCCAAAAGGAGAAGAGTGTGTTTATGTGTGTATATGTCTTTGTGAGAGAGAGAGAAAGAGAGAGAGATTCCCATTAATATAATAGAAACGAAAAAGGGGATATTACCAAAGAGTCTACAGACCTCAAAGGGAATATTGTGGATAAAGTAATGCTAAGAATTTGACAATTTAGATAAAATGGGAAAGCTCCTTGAAAAGCACAACTATGGAAAGTACGCACAAGGAAATAGAAATTGTAAATATTCCTATATGTGGAACCCTTATATTCTGTTGTTAGGAACAGCCAAAAACTGGTGGAAAATTTGTCTATCAACAAGAGAGTTGAAACAAAATTGGATATATTAATATTTATGTACTAGTCACTCCTTATCCACAATCCACAGGGGATACATTCCAAGATCACCAGTGGATGCTTGAAGCCATGGATAGTATTGAATCCTATACATATTATTTTTTTCTCATACATATGTATCTATGATAAAGTTGAATTTATAAATTAAGCACAGTAAAAGATTAACCCTAACTAATAATAAAATAGAACAACTATAACAATATGCCAGCATCACTACTCTTGTGCTGTAGGGCCATTATTAATAAGGGTTACATGAACACAAGCACTGCAATATCATGATAGTAGATCAAATAACCAAGATAGCCACTAAGTGACTAAAGGGCAGCTAGCCTATGCAACGTGGATACTCTAGTCAAAAAGATGATTCATATCTCAGGCAGGATGGAGCACCTCATCATGCTACTCAGAACACTGTGCAATTTAAAACTTATGAATTGTTTATTTCTGGAATTTTTCATTTAATATCTTCAGACCATGGTTGATTGCAGATAAGTGAAAGAGATCTAAACCAAGGTTAAGGGGTACTATGCTACAATGTCATAATACTCAGTAATAAAAAAACATGACCCACTGATAATGTAATAAAATAAGTGAATTAAAAAGCTATTATGTGGACATTTTAATAATGGCCATTCTGATGGGGGTAAGGCAATATCTTATTGCAGTTTTAATTTGAATTTCCCTGATGATTAGCGATGCTGAGCATTTCTTCATATGTTTGTTGGTCATTTGTCTATCTTCTTTTGAAAAACTTCTGTTCATATCTTTTGCCCACTTTTTAATGGGGTTTTTTGTTTCTTTCTTGTTAATTTGTTTGAATTCTTTGTAATATTAGTCCTAATTCTTTGGATATTAGTCCTTTATTGGATGCATAGCTTGTGAATATTTTCTCCCATTCTATAAGTTGTCTATTTACTCCATTGATTATTTCCTTTTCTCTGCAGAAGCTTTATAATTTAATCAAGTCCCATTTATTTATTTTTGTTGTTGCTGTATTTGCCTTTGGGGTCTTAGTCATAAATTCTTTGCCCAGGCCAATATCCGGAAGAGTGGATGTCTACTGCAACCAACTGGACAAAATGATGAGAATGCTTGTGATTAAGCATCCAGGATTGGTCAACAGAGACAAGGTCAATCCTCTTGCAAGACAAAGCTGGACCACATGTCACACAAACAATGCTGCTCAACCTACAGAGGCTGGGCTTGGAAACTCTCTGTCATCCCCCACATTCACCAGACCTTGTGCCAACTGACTACCATTTCTTCCAGGCTTTGGACCACTTCTTGCAAAGAAAAATATTCCATTCTCAACAAGCTGTGGAAAACATCTTGCATGATTTCATCACCATTCACTCTCTAGGTTTCTTCACTGCTTTTATAAACAAGCTACCATTAAGATGGAAAAAATGTGTTGATAGTTTATGCACATACTTTGATTAATTGTACTGCTTCTGGTTTGAGATACAATAACTAAACTTATGATTCAAATAGAACACTTCATATTTAATGACCTATTTTTTTTTACTCCCATTCAACAGAAAAAAATAAACTGTTTTAGAAAAATTAACTTGTCCAAAATCACACAGGTAATAAATTTTAGGGCTAGTACTAGAACTCAAGAGGTTCAGTCTCCAACTCCTTGCATTTAACTCTTGTGCTGTAATACTATCCCAACTCAATTAAATTCTTAATCCAGTAGAATGAAAAAAGAGAGCAGCTCAGTCATTTATAGACAGAATAGTGTAGTAGTGAGAGTGTGATCTCTGGAGCCAGATTGCCTGGGTATAATTTCAGCTATGTTACTTTGAACAAGTTACCTAATGCTTTTGGCCCAATCTTCTCATCTATAAAATGGGGATAGTAATATCATAGTGTTTTTGAGAGAATTAAATGAATTAATACATGCAAAGCAATAAGAACTGTATGTGGCACAATGTAAGGACTATATAAATATTCATTATTTTTATTATATTTGAACAAACCAAAGGATGATTTGATTAAAAGAATGGTCATTTGAGTAGCCTCATTTACGAAAACTTCTCTCTGATTCTCACTGTTGCATTCTTTGTGTATGATGAGCCACAGGATTCTATTTCCAACATAAAATTCTTTGGGAAACTTTACTCAAGACTGAAAAGTTTCAGTCACATATTACCAAATTTCTATGTCAATCTCTACTTCCTGTCCGATTCTATTCCTTCTCTGCCACAACCCCTTCTCTGTTTTATTCCTAGCCATACCTAGGCTAGGCCATTCCTAGCCATCTCTAAGTGCATACTTAGAGACCACAATTTTTTGTCCCATCTCTGAAATGCAATTTACTATTCACTACTAACATAACTATTCCTACTTCATGGTGTCACAATTTCATTATCTGTAAAATGGGGACCATGGTTTTTATTTAACTCACTAAGTTATTGTGAGCATTACCTAATTGATGAAGTAAAAGTGCTTCAAAAAGCAGAATGCCTCATGCATTTCTTAAACTTCACAAGAAGGCTGTTTCTAGTCAGTAAAAAGTAATGTGTTTGTGACTAGCTGTCTCTGGAGCCTCTGTTGTCCTTCCTGGAAATGTGTGTGCACGTGTGACCCATTTCATTCTCTCTTCTTTCTTTCACATCAATCAATGTATCAAAGAAACCTTGGAGACTTATTTTTCTTCTTTCAGAAGTATCTTCTTTGTAAGTAAGCTAGATTATTAAAGTAAACTATGCCAAAATAATGAGAGATGATGGTATATTGTTATTTTTCATCTAACAGGCAATATGAGAAAAATTAAAGAAAGGAAACGTGAAGTATATTTCTTGGATGTCTAATTATTAATATTAATTCATCTATTTTGGATAATTCACAAATACAAGAATTCTGTTATGTTTGTTTTGATGGGTCACATCTATTTGCCCTTAGTACCTGTGGTGGGATTGTTAAGAGTCATCTATCACATTCTTTAGCTTGATGCTCCCAGTTGGCCTGGATTCCACCAGGGGTCATATGGAAGACATAATTATAGGCCAGAAAAATGTTACATAAATTACTTCCCTTGGAACATTATTGTCTCAAAAGATGTAAAAAAAAAAAAGAATGAAGAGATCAAGTAGGCCAATGCTGATATGTCACCTTCTTGGACAGTGACAGTATACTCTAGTGTGTTCAAAGATTATTCATTCATTCATGGAATTTTTATTGAATCCTAAATGTGACGGAATTTTTTAGATTTTGAAACACAGAAGTAAATAAAATGGACAGAAGTTTCTGCTTTTGTTAAATTCATAGTCTAATGTGTCTAGGAAACACCTATTATACAAAAGAAATTTAATTTGATTTGAGTTAACCTGGTATATCTCAAATCCCTATAAACTCTCCTCTTAGAAGATGAACTAAAATGTGAATATCTAAGTGTTATTTGGAAGAGAATTTTGAAAATGACAATGATAAAAAGTATCAGCTATTTTGAATTCTTTTAATTTATGTCTCTTATCTACATAATATTTCCCCAAGCTAACTATATCATGAATGAATATCATGCATGGTATATACTCCACCAGTATAGATTGTGTAATGGACATTCTGCTTGGGCATTACACAATATGTTTGCAAATTCTGAGTTACCACATGACCTCCCAAAGGATCTCAGGTTGTTACATTTAAGATTAATGAGGCATTGGATATCCATTAAGAAGGTATTCAAGAATATGCATTTAATTAAAATGAATTATGTATATGAGATAATACCATTCAACCTTTTTAATTTAGAGAGATAAATCATGGCCATGTTACTCCTGAGAAGGGTCCTAACATTGGCAAATTGAATATTGATGTTACAAGACCCAAATAATTAATGCCGGTCAGCTTCATCCATAATGGGTATATCCTGAGACCTTGTCCAGTAGAGAAAATTAATTATTTCTTTTTTAGTTGATGATGTGTATGTACTTGCACATATAATGAGCAACAAAGTGTGGTGCAATGGCACTTACACATAATCTCTGAATGCAAAGCACCTGGTACAATCAATCATCAAGAAAATACTGACCAGCCACAGCTTTAACTTATTCATCAGCATTAGTGACTCAGTATGAACATTTCCTTTAAACACACACACTATTCATATGCAACACACCTACCATCTATTGACTTAGTAATGCTCCCAGTGACATTTTTTTCTGTCTAAGGGAAATGATGCCAATATTTTAGTTCTACCAAGTTTTCATTCAGAACGGTGTCATGCATCCAATGGATACATAAATACCCTGATCGACAGAAATTACCTGTCTTTTCTTCTATGCCTCATAGCGCCTCACATAAGTAGTTGTTCTATTAGAATGGATTTAGTTGAACTAACACTAAGTGATTAAAAGATTCTAAATACTTTACTTGGGTTAATTTATCAAATCCAAGTAAAGTATCCAACAACCATATTAGTTAGTTACTATTTTTATCCTACTGTTATAGATGAGAAAACAGAGACTTAAGAGGTTAAAAATTTTACCAAGATCACAAAAATAGTAGTACGCAATAAAGGCTGCATTCAAACTGGCAATCCAACACCAAACTGCTTAAGGTGTGTTAAGTATACAATATCTCACAATGTTATGTAGTCCAAAGAACTCACAGTCAATCTCTTTTGTTGGCTTCTCATTCACGCTCAATGAAGTCGGTAGTTTCATAGTTATCAATAACAGTTACATTCTGGATCACGTTTTTTAGTTCTTTGTATTTTCTAAGAAAATCTCATTGGGTATAAGCACATATTCGTCTTGTCTCACAGTAAGTAAATACACCTAAACCTCTTGAAATATATGTATACATATACATTTAGTGGTATACATAGTAGGAACTCAAACACAAAGAAAGAGGTAAAACTTTATATAATCCCTGAGGTCTTTGTAGAATTACAATTCTTTCCTAACAAAAAATAGAAGAAAAATAATATTTAATTAGAAGTTTCCTTTCAGAAATGGAAAGAATCTATTAGTTACCCAGGGGGAAGTAGTGAAATGTCAAGACTAATGTGATTACAGTTTCCTAAAAACATTTCATTTGTTTTTCAATCACAGCCATCACAACAGCAGCCATCTGACTACAAGCATAACAATAACATTAAAAGGCTTATATCACATAGTTTATGCTGTACTTTCACCAAGAGCTTCACAGCAGTTTAATCAATAAAGCAGCACAAGCTGTGAACAATTATAATAAAACACCTTAAGAATGATCCACAATTAAAAGGTAGAGGGGGAAAAAAGCCCTCAATTTAGATAAACCAATCTGCCACTCAGTTTGATAAAGTTCAGCTGAAGTGTTCTGACACTCTCATGGCATCTATCAGCAGAAAGATCTCTAGCCTTGAATCTAAATTAACTCTTCAGGTTGTACAAGAGTAAAGAATTATACACACTGGAGTATTTACTCGCAACGTAACAACCAATTTCCTATTGAAATTTCACATTGAAGTTTGCCCCATGAAGAAATGTCTATATCAATTTTAACAAATGGTTTGAAATATATTTCTGAAATATGATAGCTCTTCATCTAGCCATACAAAATTGATAAGCCCAAGCTTACAATTCATTTAACAATATATAATGACCTTGAGGTTGCTGTGAGCTAGGCTGACACCATGGCACTCTAGCCCAGGCAATGAAGCAAAACTGTCTAAATATATATATATATGTAATATATATATTTATATATGATGATCACCTCTAATTTTCTCAACAGTTGGGATTAATAGAACATAAGATGTACTCACCGCTATTTCAGGGCTTGCATTTTTATAATGTTCTGTTCCATACTAAACTTGAAGAATGAGATAATGAGAAGACAGGGTGGTGGAAGGGCATACACATGAGTTAGTTCAGACAAAAGGAATGACATGTGCAAAACATGGGTACCCAAAGCAGCCTTACCTTTGAGAATTGTAGCATGGAGTAGTTTGGAAGCAAAGGAGGCATGTGGAGAGGTAGTGGTATATGAGGCCATATATTATAAAGTTTTCAGCCAGGGAGTGATTTGAATTTACAAATTGCAATTTAGAATGATTCTGTGGATCCAATGACAATAATAGATAAAAAGAAGCAAAATTGGAGAATACTACATTATTTCAAAGTAAAAACAATGAAGAGTTTAACTTTTCTTAGTCACTTCTGCTGATATGAGTGATCTAGATTCAATAAAGAAGGTGGGATGAGAGTGTGGGAGTGTTTACAGAATAGGTTTCTAGGTTGCATTTCTGAATATTTTAGTCTTGGCACTTGTTTATCAGGTTCAGAAGAGTTAAATAAAATCTTCTCTGTGGTTATAAACAGTGGTTAGTATATTTCTTAACCACGTCTTGAGCATCCAGACATTGTGTTTCTTATCTTCATATTCCCTTAGGGGTGACGGTAGTTTCAGATGGTTCTAGGACCTATGAGTCATACCAAGAAGGGAAATTTGCTGTAGAAGCAGACGCACTAAAAGATAGTGACATTATATGAAAAGTCTATGGAAACCTAGTGAGTAGAGAATATGTTATTTGTAGCCCATGTAGCTACACCTGTATCATTTAAAATCTAGTTGAGACGATCCATCTGGCTTTAAGTCCTCAGAGTTGGTAGCAACTGATAGTTTAGAGATGAAATGCTTGGAAGAGTAACTTCTAAACAGTTATATTAGCTGCGGTCCAGGATCTGTGGAATAAGGCCAAGAGTATCTGTGAAAGCAGAATCCCTGAACGAATGACAAAGAAATTGATTTAAAAAAAAGCATGGAAACAATATAAAGACTGAAATGTTTCAGTTTATTGTTAATCTACAAATAATAAAATATTTTCCTTGCTGTAGAAAATATAAGACTGGAAATAAAAAAAAAAATATGATGGCAAAATCGAGACATTAAGAGGTATATTCAACAAGCCTGTCCTAACCTTGGCTGCAGATTTCCTAGTTGGCAGTGCACTGAGTGTGTCATCATCCATTCTGTGCTGCTATAACGGGATACCACCGAGTAAGTAATTTATAATGAATGGAAATTTATTTCTCATAGTTTGGAGACTAGGAAGTCCCAGATTGAGGGCCTAGCATTTGGCAAGGGTCTTCTTGCTACATCATCCCATGGCAGAAGGTGGAAGGGCGAGAGAGGGCTAGAGACGAGGAGAGAACTTGCCCTTTGCTAACAAACTCTCTCCCTTGACACCAGCATTAATCCACTCATGAGGACAGAGCCCTTGTGGCCTAATCGCCTCTCATTAAGCCTCACTTCCCAACACTGTTGCATTGGGGATTAAGTTTCCAACACATGCTTTTTTGGGGAGGACGCATTAAAACCATAGCAATG